>PVKV010019669.1:31669-41770 GCA_004027835.1 Alouatta palliata | reverse complement strand
CAACCTCCGCCTCCTGGGTTCAAGCAATTCTCCTGCCTCAGCCTCCCGAATAGCTGGGACTACAGGCACGTGCCACCATGCCCAGCTAATTTTTGTATTTTTAGTAGAGACGGGGTTTCACCATGGTCTCGATCTCTTGACCTCGTGATCCACCCGCCTCGGCCTCCCAAAGTGCTGGGATTACAGGCGTGAGCCACCGCGCTCGGCCTTGTCTTTATTTTTTTTAGGTGAAGTCTTGTTCTATCTCCCAGGCTGGAGCTGGGGTGCAGTGGAATAATAGCTCACTGCAACCTCTGCCTCCTGGGTTCAAGCAATTCTCCTGCCTCAGCCTCACAAGTAGCTGGGATTAGAGGCAGCTGCCATAATGCCCAGCCAACTTTCGTATTTTTAGTAGAGATTAGGTTTCCCCATGATGGCCAAGCTGGTCTCAAACTCCTGACTTCGGGTAATTCACCTGCTTCAGCCTCCCAAAGTGCTGGAATTACAGGCCTGAGCCACTGTGCTTGGCTGGGACCATTTATTTTTCTGAATGACTCCATTTTTTGTTTTTCACCTGAGAAGAGGCAAAAAGGAAAAAAAAATGGCTCCCTCTTTAGGTTCATGAAATGTTGATAAAAATGAAGCAAATCTTTTCTTCTTTTTTGAGATACGATCTCACTGTCGGTCAGGCTGGAGTGCAGTGGCGTGATCTCAGCTCACTGCGACCTCCACCTCCTGGGTTGAAGCGATTCTCCTGCCTCACCCTCGCTAGTAGTTGTGATTCCAGGCTCCCACCACCACACCTGGCTAGTTTTTGTATTTTTTTGGTAGAGATGGGTTTCACCATGTTGGCTAGGCTGGTCTCAAACTTCTAACCTCAAGTGATCCCTTTGCCTTGGCCTCCCAAAGTGCTGGGATTACAGGAGTTAGCCACTGCGCCTGGGATTCTATTTTTTTTTTTTTGGAGATGGAGTTTTGTTCTTATTGCCCAGGCTGCAGTGCAATGATACCATCTCGGCTCACCGCAGCCACCGCCTCCTGGGTTCAAGTGATTTCTTCTGTCTCAGTCTCCTGAGTAGCTGGGACTACAGGTATGTGCCACCACACTGGCTAATTTTGTGTATTTTACTAGAGACGGGGTTTCTCCGTGTTGGTTAGGCTGGTCTTGAACTCCTGACCTCAGGTGATCTGCCCACTTTGGCCTCTCATAGTGGTGGGATTCCAGGCGTGAGCCACTGCGCCCGGCCCCTACTTTTTTTTATATGTGCAGGTTTGTTATATAGGTAAGAGATTATTTTATCACTTAGATGCTAAGCCTAGTACCCTTCTAAGTTGCTAAATGTGCCAGACTGGGATTTACACATTTCAACTTCTACCTAAGCCACCACTCAGTCTCCCAAAATCAGAGTTGAAGTGTCTCCGCTTTGGCCATCCTGTAGTGTCCATTCAGTCACTTGAATTTCTTCCAGGCTGCTGCCACTTTGCAGAATGTTGTCCTGTGGTGTGCTGGCAGCCTAAGCAAGAGTAGGGTACAAGCACATGTTTCTATTAATTTTGCTCTATCGTCCACAGCTCAGTCTGCAAAGTGGGAAGTCACCTCGTTGCGCACTGTGGTGAAACAGTCGTGGCCACTTTCTAGTACAACTGAGCACATGAACTCAGTGTACAATACTTAGGAAACCCTGCATTTAGGATGCTAGATCTTGTTCTGAACACAGGCTGGAGGTTTTGGAATGCACTAGAAGGCAGTATTAGCCCAACTTTTCAAATAATTGACAAGTGGTGAAGGCTTTAGGCTGGCCCAGAGCCTATGGCAGAAAGCGGTCACAGCCACCCCTGGGGGCCTGTCATTCACTGAAGCTATGTGAAGTGAAGCGATGATCAGGAGGCCTCTCCCTGCTCTGCTCTGATGGCGGGGCTCCCTGAGATCCCAGCTGGGAGAGGCTGCACTTCCAACCCCGACTTCCTCTCCGTGCCTTTGAGGAGTGTCCTGCATGTCTGGGTTGGTCTGCTTCATAGTTGCTGCCTAACTCTTGACAGTTTTCCATGCCATGAGGTCTGCACTCCCTCCATCCCCCACGCCCACAACCCCTGTTACTCTGGGGAATACATTGTTTTCACACTTTCCCTCCCCACCAGCCCATCTTTCCAGATTGCAGCAGGGAGCTGGTGGGAAGCTTGCAGATTGTTTCAAGTCGCCATGTGATCTGTGTGGTTGTCTCTGGGGTCTGTTCTTCCTTGAGTTGGTGCAGTGAAATCTGCATTGAGAGCTCCCGGGCATTTATTGCCACTGTACTTTGTGAGCTGGCTTGCCTTCTATATTTTTTCTTTTTTAAAATAAAAGAAAACATGGGAGTTTGTTCCGATACAGATCGAGCTGTCCCTTCACAGGGAGCTTCAGGGCAGGCGTTTGTTTCGGTTTTTGTCGTTTTGTTAGTACTGTAGGATCTGGAGAATCTCACTTTGGAAAGACAGTGATTTAGAAAGACCGCTCTTTAGATACTCCCAGAGTCCTTTGAATAGCTGAAGCGTTCCTTTTTAGTATTAGAGTTTTCTACCATGTGGGAAAGAACCTTTTCTGAAGTGTGTTTGCAATCAGACTTGTAATTGAGGCTCTTTTGTTAGTGGTGGAGATGCAGTCTACAAATGATCATGTTGGTGCAGTTGCGTTTGTTACTGGAATCTTTGGCTTGCCTCTGTGCCCACATTGCTGGAACTTCTTTCCATATACTTGACATTGTAATAAATTGTTCATGTTTAAAAGAAATAATGGTCCAGGTGCAGTGTCTCATGCCTGCAATCCCAGTGCTTTGGGAAGCCAAGGTGGGAGGATCGCTTGAGCCTAGTAGTTAGAGACCAGCCTGACCAACAAGGTGAAACCCTGTCTCTACAAAAAATACAACAATTAGCTGGGCCTGGTGGTGCACACCTGTAGTCTCAGCTCCTCAGGAGGCTGAGGTGGGAGGATCACTTGAGCCAAGGAGGCAGACGTTGGAGTGAGTCATGATTGTACCCCTGCACTCCAGCCTGGGCAACAACCAGACATTCTGTCTCAAAAAAAAAGGAAAGAAAGAATGGAAAGCTCACAGCCCTTTGTTCTCCCAGGAGGTTATAATGATCATCATCATCATCATCTTGTATTTTTCTGTGCCCTGCTATCCAGACAGATCCCTAGGAAATACCCAGTATGGTTTTGTTTCCTTCTGTCCGACATACACTGTAAATACCTGGCTTTGTTACTCAAGGGTGTCTTCGATGTTTTTTATATTGGGATGGGAAGATCGAGCCCTTTCTAACTGCTCTGTGATATCCCATGGTGTGGGTGTGCTGCAGGTTACAGATCTTAGTAGATACTCCTGTTTCTATGCTTGGCTTTCACTAAATGATTGCTGCTTGCAGCTTCCTTCTACAAGTGGCTTTGGGCTGTTAGGAGAATGAGCTTTTGCTAGCTCAAGGCAATGTGTGCATTCTTATTTTCCCAGCTTGTACTCTCTCATATGCTTGGGCAAATTGGAGGTTTTATCTTTTACCCCCTGCCTTTGCTCCCCTGCTGTTAGATTTTAGCCACTTCTCTGCTCTGGACTTAGAAACTGGATACCCTTTAGTGTAAAATCAGAGTCCATAGGCTCTGAGAGGATTATCGGGGAAAATGTGTAGGAATTTTCATGCCTACACACTGTGAGCTCTGTCTCAACTCCTTGGAATCGTTGCTTTTTGTGTTTCAGCTTCCTTCTGGGATCCTGGATCATGTTTTTGGCAGTTGAGGATGCTGTTTGGCTGGGCTCCAGCTGGGTAGAGTATGGTAGCCTTGCATAGAATTTTAAGAGTGAGATCTAGAAGCACTTGGGTCAAATTTTAAGAAGATAAAGTTCTGAGGGCCAGGCGTGGTGGCTCACGCCTGTAATCCAAGCACTTTGGAGGCCAAGGCAGGTGGATCACCTGAGGTTGGGAGTTCAAGACCAGCCTGATCAACATGGTGAAACCCCGTCTTTATTTAAAAAAGAAAAAAAAAAAGATCTGTCAGACCAAGGTTCATCTGAGGTTTTGGTAAAGCAAAATAGATACCAGTTTTAAATTAAGCAGTAATTTCTCTGTTGTGGTTGTTGGGTATTACTGAGCAGGCTCCTGCCAGTCACATCAAGTCTATTATTCCTGGATTCACAGCAGAGGAGGGGACATTGTAAGAGGCAAGAGATTCTGCAGCTGAGCTTCAAGTGTGGGCAGGATCACAGAAATGAGTTCCCCACTGCCCCAAGACCACATTCCATATGCAGCCCCATGGAGCTGTGGTGGCTCCCACATTCTGCAGATAAATCCCTCAGAGTGGGAGTGAGGCACACAGCGTTGGCAGCCAGAGTGGATGTTGGAGAGACACATGCTTCTTCTGCAGCATTTGGTGAGGCTGCCTCTGGCTGGCATTTCTGTTGTCACATTCTCAGTAAAGACCCTGGCCCCATCTCACTGGTGAAGAAGCTTCTGCCAACATGGGCAGCCTTCTCACAATGGCTTGGCCTTTCCCTAAAGAAAGGTCTAGTCCAGAAAGAACTCAGTGGGACCCCAGTGGAAAGGCTGTCTTTTAGAGTTCACTCATCTAAAGCTTTTATTCTGTGAGAGGTCCTACTCGGGGGTTCAGCTTTCCCAGATAAAGAAATCACTGTTAAATAATTTTGTTGACCTGTCAGACCATTGCTAGGAAAATGGGCTTTTGGTTTTTTTTTTTTTTTCCCTTTGAGATGGAGTCTTGCCCTTGCTCTGTTGCCCAAGCACCCAGGCTGGAGGGCAGTGGCTCAATCTTGGCTCACTACAACCTCTACCTCCCAGGTTCAAGTGATTCTCCTGCCTCAGCCTCCCGAGCAGCTGAGATTACAGGCACATGCCACCATGCCCAGCTAATTTTTTGTATTTTTAGTAAAGATGGGGCTTCACCCAGTTAGCAAGGATGGTCTCGATCTCCTGACCTTGTGATCCACCCACCTCAGCCTCCCAGAATGCTGGGATTACAGGCGTGAGCCACCGTACCTGGCTGGGCCTTTGCTTTCTCAGTTCAACTTCAGCCTTACACTTTAAGTCTGCAGTGAACCCAGAGAACTATTTCTTCCCAACCTTAAGCCTCTTTTCCGATTGTTCTTCACTCTAATAGTTTGGTATTCCCTGCCACGGTAGGAGATGGCTTAGGCCAAAGTCCAGACTTCTGCCCCAGGACCATTTAGGTGGATGGTGAGGCACACTGTTGGTCCTGTTGGTAATTCCTAGTTGCTTAAGCTCAGTGTGAAGGTAGATGATAGAGAATATTGTGCCCTAGAATATAGAGGTCCTAGACAACCCCAGCAAGTTTCCCTTTTGTCTTAAGCTTTCACTCCATGTTCTAAAAAGCAGAGTTGGCCAGGCACGGTGGCTCACGCCTGTAATCCTAGCACTTTGAGAGGCCAAGGCAGGTGGATCACCTGAGGTCAGGAGTTCAGGACCAGCCTGGCCAACATGACGAAACCTCGTCTCTACTAAAAATACAAAACGTAGCCAGGCATGTGGCACGTGCCTGTAATCCCAGCTACTCTAGAAGCTGTGGAAGGAGAAGCACTTGAACCCGGGAGGTGGAGGTTGCAGTGAGCTGAGATTGTGCCCTGCACTCCAGCCTGTGCAACGGGAGCAAGACTCCATCTCAAAAATAAGAATTAAAAATAAAAAAATATAAAAAGCAAAGTGGGGTTAGACAGAATGTAAATTAGTGGTTTGTAGGAAAGTAGCCTGGAGACATGTTTTACTTGATTAATTTAGTATCTATTTATTTATTTTGAGACAGTCTGGCTATGTAGCCCAGGCTGGAGTGCAGTGGCGCCATCTCGGCTCACGGCAGCCTCCTCCTCAGTGTTCAGGTGATTCTTCTGCCTCAGCCTCCCGAGTAGCCCGCCACCACGCCCAATTATTTGTATTTTTAGTAGAGACAGGGTTTTGCCATGTTGGCCAGGCTGGTCTCAAACTCCTGACTTCAGGTGATATGCCCACCTCAGCCTCCTAAAGTGCTAAGATGGCATGCACGCACCACCACACCCAGCCTTGTCTGTTGCTTTTATTTCTGAGCTTGCCTTGTTTTTCTTGTGCGTGACCTGCTTCACTCATTTCTTTATCTGCCTCCACAGTCTCCCTCGTTATCTAATCCCAGATACACATGTGTGCACACCCATGGGAGTTTATGACTGTACAGTGACATTTTGGTTCTGTTGGTGGAAAAACTGATAACCTGGAAAAGTTTCTCTTTTTCTTGAAGCAATTGAAATAACCCGTGTTTAAAGATAAATGTCTTTCATTTCAGATAACTAAGAAATTCGTCAAAGGTTCTACGGAGAAGAACAAGCTCAGACTGCAAAGAGTAAGACATTTTCCCTGAAATAGAAAATTAACCTGCTGTGCTTTTTGCGTTAAATAGTAAGCAAAGCCCTTTGCAGTTCCTTTGGTCCCGTTTTTACTTTTCCCCAGCCTTCTCTGACCATCATTTTGATTCTTGTTTCATTTTATTTACCTGGGCTTGATGGTGTGTGGATTGTGTCAGTTTTTGCTTTGCTGGGTCCTAAGATTTTGTGTGTGGCCTTTTCTAAGCTTTTATCATTACTACTACTACTCTCTTAATGGCTCCTCATCCCACTGTAGCTTAAAATTACCTTCCAGAAACCCCAGTCCCTTTCCCTGCAGTCCCAACTCTTTCATAGGGATTTAAGTTCCACTTCTTCCTAAGTGCAGTAACATCTTAACAGCCCCTATACTTGATGGCTGCTTATCCTTTAGGAACTCCCTGCTGAGTTTCTTATTCTGTGGGGGGCTTCACCAGAGGCCTTTTTACTTACTGCTTAAAGATTAGAGAAGTTGAACATCATGTTATACCAAAACAAACGAACACTGCAGGGAAGGCCTCTGGGCTTTGCCTACCTACTGCCAGCTCACAGGAGGGGCCTGGTAATCATCAGCTCTGTGTTCACTGGGTGTTTCTTGAGTTTCCTGACAGTCGCACTGTATTTTTGTGGGTCAGATTTGGGGTTGATTTTTATATTATTACTATTTTTGAGATGGAGTCTTGCTCTGTTGCCCAGGCTGGAGTGCAGTGGCACAATCTTGGCTTATTGCAGCCTCCACCTCCAGGGTTCATGTAATTTTCCTGCCTTTGCCTCCCAAGTAGCTGAGATTACAGGCGTGCACCACCACACCTGGCTAATTTTTTGTATTTTTTTTTTTTTAATGACAGGGTTTCACCATATTGGCCAGGCTGGTCTTGAACCCCTGACTTCAGGTGGTCCACCCACCTTGGCCTCCCAAAGTGCTGTGATTATAGGCGTGAGCCACCACACCCAGCCTGATTTTTATTTTTACAGTTTATCTCACTCTTTCGAAGGAGAACTTTTTTTTTTTTTTTTTTTTTTTTTTGACACAGTTTCACTCTCGTTGCCCAGGCTGCAGTGCAGTGGCACAATCTTGGCTCACCAGAACCTCCGCCCCTCCGTTTCAAGCAATTCTCCTGCCTCAGCCTCCAGAGTAACTGGGATCCCAGGCATGCGCCACCATGCCTAGCTAGTTTTATTTTTTAGTAGTGACGGAGTTTCTCCAATTTGGTGAGGCTAATCTTGAACTCCGGACCTGAAGTGATCTGCCCGCCTCAGCCTCCCAAAGTGCTGGGATTACAGGCATGAGCCACCACCCCCGGCCAGAATGCGATCTCTTTTGAAGCTCATTGGCACCTCCGAGTCCTGCAGTTGTTGGAGGAGAAAATACCCAAGTGTGGCTGAAGAAATCTGATTCACCTGCAGTTTCTAGAAGTCTTCTATTTCCTGCTTAGGAACAGGGCAGGAGACTCCGCTCCACCCACAGCTATGTTGACAGTGTCCTTGTTCAGTCCAGACAGTTACCTTTATCATCTGTGTTATATGTCAGATGCAGTCACAAGGATGCTGGCAAGAAATGAAAATCGACATCTTTCAGACTGTATCTCCCTGGCTTTTGTTAAAGCTACCAGAGATGTGCTGGGACACATTTAGAGCATTTCCTTAGAGACAAACGCAGATATTCTTAACCCAAACTGAAAGCTGAGCTGTCGGGCTCCAGACATGTGGGAAGCCCATACTGGATGAGAGATGGTCCTCATGCTGTGCTGGGAGTGGGCGCCTGTGGAGCCGGGCAGGTGATCATTTTGTTTGGTTGTTTTGAGATGGAGTCTTCCCTCCGTTGCCCAGGCTGGAGTGCAATGGCGAGATCTCGACTCCGCCTCCCAGGTTCAAGCGATTCTTCTGCCTCAGCCTCCCGAGTAGCTGGGATTACAGGCACGTGCCACCACTCCTGACTAATTTTTGTATTTTTAGTAGAGACAGGGTTTCACCACGTTGGCCAAGTTGGTCTCAAACTCCTGACCTCAGGTGATCCGCCTGCTTTGATCTCCTGAAATGCCAGGATTACAGGCGTGAGCCACCACGCCCAGCTGAGCGTGTTTAGCATTAAACCTCAGATCGCATAATGATTCAGTGTCCCAGGGCACTGCTAGGTCTTTGGAATGAAGTGTTACTCCCTTAAAGAACTTGAGGCCGGGTGTGGTGGCTCACGCCTGTAATCCCAGCACTTTGGGAGGCCAAGGTGGGCAGATCAAGAAGAGATCCGGAGTTCAAGACCAGCCTGAGCAATGTGGGAAAACCCTGTCTCTACTAAAAATACGAAAATTAGCTGGGCGTAGTGGCGTGCACCTGTAGTCCCAGCTACTCAGGAGGCTGAGGCAGGAGAATCGCTTGAACCAGGGAGCTGGAGGTTGCAGTGAGCAAGATGGCACCATTGCACTCCAGCCTGGTGACAGAGCAAGACTGTCTCAAAAAAGAAAAGAGAGGAAAAAAAACCTGGGCTGGTTGCGATGGCTCATGCCTCTATAATCCTAGCACTTTGGGAGGCTGATGTGGGCAGGTTACTTGAGTGCAGGAGTTCAAGATCAGCCTCGGAAACATGGTGAGACTCTGTCTCTACAGAAGTTAGCCAGGTGTAGTGATAGGTGCCTGTGGTCCCAGCTACTCAAGCGGCTGAGGCAGGAAGATTGCTTTTTGTTTTTGTTTTTGTTTTTTTTTTTTTGAGATGGAGTCTTGCTCTGTTTCCCAGTCTAGGGTACAGTGGCACATCTGGGCTCACTGCAGCCTCTGCTTCCCAAGTTCAAGCAATTCTCCTGCCTCAGCCTCCCGAGCAGCTGGAACTACAGGCGCACACCACCACGCCCAGCTAATGTTTTTGTATTTTTAATAGAGACGGGTTTTACCATATTGTGATTTACCCGCCTCAGCCTCCCAGAGTGCTGGGATTACAGGCGTGAGCCACTACGACCAGCCAGAAGATTGCTTTGAGCCCAGGACAGAGGTTTCAGTGAGCCAAGATAGTGCTGCTGCACTCCAGCCTGGGCACTAGAACAAGATCCCATCTCCAAATTAGTAAATGTTTTTGGGGTTTTTTGTTTGTTTTTAGGCAGAGTCTCGCTCTGTTGCCCAGGCAGGAATGCCATGACGTGATCTTGAACTGCCTTCCGTGTTCCAGTGATTCTTGTGCCTCAGCCTCCTGAGTAGCTGGAACTATAGGTGTGCGTCACCACATCCAGCTAAATTTTTGTATTTTTAGTAGTGATGGGTTTTTACCTTTTTGGCTAGGCTGTTCTCGAACTCCTGGCCTCAAGCAATCTGTCTGCCTTAGCCCCCCAAAGTGCTGGGATTATAGGTGTGAGCTCTGCTGCGCCGGCCAGATTGTGTTTTAAATGAATCTTATATTGAATTGCCCACAAGTACCGGGACACAGGGCTAATTATTAACATTTTTCTCATGATGGAGGGAAGCATAATGGATGACGAAAATCACTTCTGCGGTTGGGTGTTATGGCTCGTGCCTATAATCCCAACACTTTGGGAGGCTGAGGCAGAGGGATTGTTTGAGTCTGAGCAACACAGCAAAACTCCATCTCTAGGAAAAATTTAAAAATGCCTGGGTATAGGGGAGGGATGGCATGGGGAGGGATGCCAGATGTAGGTGATGGAGAGGAAGGCAGCAAATCACACTGCCATGTATGTACCTATGCAACAATCTTTTTTTTTTTTTTTTTTTGGAGAAACGGAGTTTCGCTCTT
>PVKV010019669.1:0-31569 GCA_004027835.1 Alouatta palliata | reverse complement strand
TACCCCAAAACCTAAAATGCAATAAAAAAAAAAAAATATATATATGTTATATATATATGTATATAATATATATTATATATATTATATAATATATATAATATTATATAGTATATATAATATATAATATATACATATATATAATATATATATATTATATACATATATATATAATATATATATAATATATAATTATGTATATAATTATATATAATTATATAATATATGTAATATATATAATATATAATTATATATATATAATATATATATATTATATAATATATATTATATAATATATATAATATTATATATATTATATATGTATTATATATTATATATTATATATATATTATATATATATTATTTATATATATATATAAATACATATATATATAAAATGCCTGGGTATAGTGGCATGTGCATGTATTCCCTTCTACTCAGGAGGCTGAGGCAGGAGAATTGCTTGAGCCTGGGAGGTTGAGGCTGCAGCGAGCTGTGACTGCACCACTGTACTCCAGCCTGGGCAACAGAGTGGACTTCATCTAAAAAAAAAATAAAATTACTTCTGTGTATGGTGGTTGATTGGAGGGTCTTCCTGGAGCTGGTCTCTGAATTCTTTCTTTTTTTTTTTTTTAACTGAGTCTCATTTGGTTGCCCAGGCTGGAGTACAACGGTGTGATCTCACTACACTGCACCCTAGGTCTTCTGGGTTCAAGTGATTCTCCTGCCTCAACCTCCAGAGTAGCTGGGACTACAGGCACCCTCCACTACGCCTGGCTAATTTTTGTATTTTTAGTAGAGACGGGGTGTCACCATGTTGACCAGACTGGTCTCAAACTCCTGACCTTGAGTGATCTACCCACCTTGACCTCCCAAAGCGCTGGAATTACAGGCACGTGCCACTGTGCCCGGCCTTGGTCCCCAAATTCTGTCCCTCGTCTAGGCCCAGCTGTCCTCCATGCTCTGATCAGAACTTCCTCCTGGGAGCTGGAGAGAGGGCCACTTGATGCTGTCTTGAGCTTCCTCCTGGGGGCTGGCAAGAAGGCCACCTGTCACCTCCCACACTGTCTTGTAGGATCAGGAGCGCCTGGGCAAACAGCTCAAGTTACGTGCAGAAAGAGAAGAAAAGGAGAAGCTGAAAGAGGAGGCCAAGCGGGCCAAGGAAGAGGCCAAGAAGAAGAAGGAGGAAGAGAAGGAGCTGAAGGAAAAGGAGAGGCGGGAGAAACGGGAGAAGGATGAGAAGGAGAAGGCGGAGAAGCAGCGGCTCAAGGAGGAGCGGCGCAAGGAGAGGCAGGAAGCCCTGGAGTGAGTGCCCTCAGCCATGCTGGGCCTACCTCCCCACTGCTGGATTCCACTTCTGGCCGCTGTGATGGGCCTTTGGCGTTTCGCAGGCAGATTGGGGCTCCCATCAGTCAGTTCCTTCCTGTTTCTCCTGTGTGAGCTGCATGTGCGGCCCCGACGTGGTAGTGGTGGAAAGCACCTCCCTGCTCTTTTGTGCTCCCCCACGTCCACTCACCCTGGGCCCTTGTCTCTGCCTGTGACTGTCCTTCCAGTTCCCAACCAACTGAGGCATTTGCATCGCAGAAATGTGGGTTTTGTTTGTGGTAATTATGCATTGGCTGGCTAAAGTCTTTTTTCTATATATATATATATATATATATATATATATATATATATATTTTCTAGTCACAGGAAGAATTTTATCGTCTATTTTCCATTTTTATTGTGAAGGCCTACGTAATAGCTTTATAGTAATGTGAAAGTAACATATTTGTTACTGTAAAATTAAGTACTTGCCATATACTAACAGTTGCATGCCGTGGTCCCTTCCAGAACCATAGCAGAGTTGGCTGAAATGTCATTTGCTGTCTCACAGGGCTAAACTTGAGGAGAAAAGGAAAAAGGAAGAAGAGAAACGGTTAAGAGAAGAGGAGAAGGTAGTGTGTTTCCTTCAGAACTTCCCCATCCCAGCCCGTTGAAGAAGCAGATGCACAAGGTGGAATTCTAGCCACAGCTGTCGCCTAACGTTCTCTTGGTTTGAGGAAACCAAATGGCACCCACAGGAGGGACGAATCTGTCTCGATGCATCCTTTTGCTTCTTCCCAGTGCTGGCCTGTCACACGCCTGCTGGCCCCATACCCTGGCACTTCCACCCACAAGGGCAACTCGGACATTTTGAGATTGGCTGGCATGGTTGCGGGTCCGTGGGTTTTGAGAGCTAAAAAAATCACAGTAGAGCCTTCGAGTTAACATGCTTGAGTTTCGGTGCTGGGGGGACATTTGCATATTTTGAAGCGCGCACTGTGTCTCTTCCTCTCTTCTTTCTCATCACCTTCTCTTACATCACAGCGTATTAAAGCAGAGAAGGCCGAAATCACCAGGTTCTTCCAGAAACCAAAGACTCCACAGGCCCCCAAGGTGAGCAGCCAGCTGCCTTTGCTTTCGAGTTTCAGCTCTTTTGCTCTCTGAAAGTGAAAGGGTCTGTCACCAGCCAGCTTCTCTGATTATGAGGCACGGAGCCTCCAGTGAGCCAGGGAAGTTCCGTTTCTGGTAAACTCTTGAGGCTCAATACTTTGTCTTCGCTTTGACCCAAAAAGGTAAAAAGTGGCATGTCTGATTAAAAAGTGCTGTTTTCAGAGGCTGCTTCATGAGTAATTTTGTGTTAGGCGTTAAGAGAAGTTAACCATGTTTTTACCCTTGGGAAACAGGCTTGAGGGGCAAGCTTAGCTGCAAAACAACAGAATTCACAAACATTTACATTTCCTGCCTGGCATTGGTTACCTGACAGCTCAGACCTTCTGAGCCACCATCTGTGCATGGAAACCGAAGCCCTCCTTCCCTTTTACCCAGCGGGAACCCATCTCCAATGTTAGCGGGCCTTCAGTGCCTTTCCCTACTCCACTCACTGTCTGTTCATACACATGCATACTTAGCTATCTTGGGTGTGTGTCATGTTGCCATATTTAAATGTATTTCATTCTTTTTAATGTATGTATCTGCCGTTTTATTTATTTATTTTTGAGACCGGGTCATACACTGTCACTTAGGCTGGAGTGCAGTGTCACAATCACAGCTCACTACAGTCTTGACCTCTCAGGCTCAGGTGATCTTCCTACCTCAGCCTTCCGAGTAGCTGGGACTACAGGCATATGCCACCACACCTGGCTAAAATTTTTTTTTTTTTTTTTGAGACGGAGTCTCACTCTGTCGCCCAGGCTGGAGTGCAGTGGCACAGCCTCGGCTCTCTGCTACCTCTGTCTCCTGGGTTCAGATGAATCTCCTGCCTCAGCCTCCTGAGTAGCTGGAATTACAGGTGCACACCACTAAGCCCAGCTAATTACTGTATTTTTAGAAGAGACAGGGTTTTACCATGGTGGCCAGTCTGGTCTCGAACTCCCAACCTCAAGTGATCCGCCCATCTCAGCCTCCCAAAGTGTTGGGATTACGGGCGTGAGCCACTGCGCCCAGCCTAATTTTTAAAATTTTTCGTACAGACGGGATTTTGCTATGTTGCCCAGGCTGGTCTTGACCTTGTGGCCTCAAAAACTTCTCCTAGCCTTGGCCTCTCAAAGTGCTTGGATTACAGGCGTGAGCCCCTGCTCCTGGCCTATCCTTTTATTTATATCTCAAAATATTTCACAACAATTGCATATCTTGAAGGTGCACAACATGACATTGTTGTATCTACACATTCCATAGTGACAAACACAGACCCACGTCATTTCTTTTTTATTTTATTTTAAAAAAAACCAACAAAACATGGACCACTTCACAAATTTTTGTGTCATCCTTGTGCAGGGGCCATGCTAATCTTCTCTGTATCGTTCCAGTTTGAGTATATGTGCTGCTGAAGCGAGCACTCTTTTTTTTTTGAGATGGAGTTTTGCTCTTGTTGCCCAAGCTAGAGTGCAGTGGTGTAATCTCAGCTCACCTCAACCTCCACCTCCCAGTTTCAAGTGGTTCTCCTGCCTCAGCGTCCCGAGTAGCTGGGATTACAGGCATGTGCCACCACGCCCGGCTAATTTTGTATTTTTAGTTGAGACAGGGTTTCTCTGTGTTGATCAGGCTGGTCTCGAACTCCCAACCACAGATGATTTGCCTGCTTCGGCCTCCCAAAGTGTTGGGATTACAGACTTGAGGCACTGCACCCAGCCATGTCATTTATTTTCACTGTCACATAATACTTAATAATGCAATGATATCATGGTTTCTCTCTCTTTTTTTAAATTTTATTTATTCATTTGTTTATTTTTTTAAGATGGAATCTTGCTCTGTCGCCCAGGTTGGAGTGCTGTGGCTGTATCTTAGCTCACTGCAATCTCCACTTCCCGGGTTTAAGCAATTCTCCTGCCTTGGCCTTCTGAGTAGCTGGGATTACATTGGGATTACATGTACCCGCCACCATGTCTCACTAGTTTTTTTTTTTTTTTTTTTGAGACGGGGTTTCACGGTGTTGGCCAGGATGGTCTTGAACTCTTGACCTTGTGATCCGCCCGCCTCAGCCTCCCAAAGTGCTGGGATTACAGGCGTGAGCCACCATGCCCGGCCCTTTTTTTTTTTTTTTTTTAGTTTTTTATATTTTTAGTAGATACACGGTTTCACCATATTGGCCAGGCTGGTCTCGAACTCCTGACATGAGATGATGTGCTCACCTCAGCCTCCCTAATTTTATTTGTAGTAGAGGTGGGGTCTAACTGTGTTGCCAGGGCTGGTCTCGACCTCCTGGCCTTAGCAGTTCTCTCACCTTGGCCCCCCAATGTGCTAGGCTCACAGGCGTGAGTCACAGAGCCTGCCACTATCTCAGCTTCTCTGCTTCTCAGTGGCACAGTAAGGGTTCCTGCGTGTGCTTCTCTGCACACATGCCTTCCTGCGGGACAGCCAACTAAGCATGAGTTCACCTCTAGGACAAAAAAGCACATTGCTGAAACGTCATTAGCCATGGCCAGAGTGCCCGCCAGATGGGAAAAACTCAGATGTACATTCCTGGCAATGCCTGAAAATGTCTCTTCCTGATTCTGTGATATTAATGGATGAAATGAATCTTAACTCTGCCAGTCTGATGGATTAAAAAAAAAAATGATATTCTTGTTTTACTTTCCATTTTTACATGACTCTTGGTGCAGTTGAGCATTTTTTTGTGTTGGTTTCCCATTTTAGTTCTTCTGTGACTTGCCAATTCCTATTTTTTACCCCCCCCTTTTTTTTTTTTTTATAGAATTGACTTTTTTTTTTTTGGCCTGATCTGTAATAAGAGTTTTTTTTTACAGTCTGGTATTTAATCCTCTGATATTTCGTTTCAGTCTACTACCTCTTTGTTTACAGAGTCTTTTGTTACACAGAAACTTCTCCTTTTGGCCTTGTGCAGTGGCTCACGACTGCAATCCCAGCACTTGGGGAGGCCAGGGCAAGTGGATCACCTGAAGTCAGGAGTTTGAGATCAGCCTGGCCAACATGGTGAAATCTTGTCTCTAGTAAAAATACAGCAATTAGGTGAGCGTGGTGGTGGGCGCCTATAATCCCAGCTACTCATGAGACTGAGGCAGGAGAATCCCTTGAATCCGGGAGGAGCGGGTTGCAGTGAGCCAAGATCACGCCAGTGCATTCCAGGCTGCATGATGAAGCGAAATTCCATCTCAAAAAAAGAGAGCAGTTGGAGACCAGCCTGGGCGACACGGTAAGACCCTGTCTCTCAAGTATTTTTTTTTGTTTTGAGACGGAGTCTCACTCTGTCGCCCAGGCTGGGGTGCAGTGGTACAATGTCAGCTCCGTGCACCCTCCACCTTCTGGATTCAAGTGATTCTTCTGCCTCAGCCTCCGCCTCCCTAGTAGTGGGACTACAGGTGCCCGCCACCACCCCTGGCTAATTTTTTGATTTTTTGTAGAGACAGGATTTCACCATGTTGCATGTTGTCCAGGCTGATCTTGAACTCCTGACCTTAGGTGATCCACCATCTTTGGCCTCCCAGAGTGCTGGGATTACAGGCTTGGGCTACTGTGTTGGCCTTTTTTTTTTTTTTTTTTTTTTTAAGCAAGGTTTGTCGAGATATAATTTACATGCAATAAAACATATCCTTTTCAGGACTTTCATATTGACAAATTACAGGGCCAGCTAACCATAATGAAGATACACAGTATTTCCATCACCCAAAACAGCTCCCTTGTAGTCTGTCCCCACATCCCGTCCCTTGAGACTCCATCCTGTAGCTCTGGAAACTCGGCTCTGTGAACCTACACAGCGCCTGGGCTTTTGAGTCTGTGCGTTGCCCTTAGCCTGGGTGAATCCCACGAGCACCCTGCTGTGTGTGTCCATGGTGCCTCCTTTCTCCCATTGCTTGAAGACCCCATCGGTCTCTTCTTTATTTCAGACCCTTGCCGGCTCCTGTGGAAAGTTTGCCCCCTTTGAAATTAAAGAGCACATGGTCCTGGCCCCTCAGTGCCGGACTGCTTTCGACCCAGACCTCTGCAGTCAGCTAGACCAGCTCCTTCAGCAGCAGAATGGCGAATTATCCTTTTTGAAAGACCTCAAAGGGCGGCAGCCTCTGAGGTCCGGACCCACCCAGGTTTCCACCCAGAACGCAGACATTTTCAACAGGTCAGAGTCCAAGGAGGTTGGCTTTTGCCCACTAGTGACGCTGGAGGGCAGCTGCCCGAACCCTAGGGTCCCTGAGGCAGGAGCTCTGGGGCCTTCTGCTGCTTGCCTTCTGCTAGCTCAGGCGTCTCTCCACCTGGCCTTCCTGTGAGCCCCTGAAGTTTTCCTCTTCCTGTCTTCCCAGCCCCTCCTGGAGGAATCTTATTTCCCTGCTGGGCTCCAGTGAAGGACACTCCCTGCTCTTGTAGATTTCCTGGCTCCATTGAACTCCCCTTGCTAAAAATGCTCTGGAGCTGAACCTGGGCAGCCTTCCTCCCTCTCCTCCTACAGGCTGCACCCTCCTCCCTCTGTCCTGTGAGTCCACATTCCTGGCCTTTCTTTGGGGACAGGCAGTGCTGGTTTTTAATGATCTCCCAACTTTCTGGAATTGTCAGGCCAGCTTCACTGGGAGGTCCCTGGGAGGTGTGTGAGCGAGTCTAGGGCAGCATGATCCTGAGCCCAGAGTTTTCCTTCTTAGTGATGTCGTGATTTTGGAGCCTGGGAAGGGCGACAGCGTTCCCGAGAAAAGGAAGTTCGGCAGGATGAAGCTCCTGCAGTTCTGCGAGAACCACCGGCCGGCCTACTGGGGGACCTGGAACAAGAAGACGGCACTCATCCGTGCCCGAGACCCCTGGGCCCAGGACACGGTGAGTGGGCCCAAGTGGGCCTCCATCCCTGTACCTCCTCACTGTGTCCCTTCCCTCCAGCCCTGAAGGCAGTCGTGAGTCCTGTGTGTTTCTTTTTGCAGAAGCTCCTCGACTACGAAGTGGACAGCGATGAGGAGTGGGAAGAAGAGGAGCCCGGGGAGTCCCTGTCCCACAGTGAAGGGGTAAGGACACAGCCCAGCTGTGCTCACTCCCGGACAGCTTTGGCTCGGCCTGCTGTGTGGTTTGAAACCCACATCTCCCTTAACATCCACACTTTAGGCTTCGCTCAAAAATCTCACCTGGGGACACTCGCCTGCATGGCTGCCCGGGGTAGGATCCCGTTCGCATCTGCACCGTGGCCCTGCAGCTCCATCTCACCTCCTGCCAGCCTGTTACTCACCATTTCCACCTGACGGCCCAGCTGCTGTGACCTGGTGGCTTTCTGCTGATTGCTCACAGTGTCCGTCGGAAGGCCATGCCAAACAGATGTTCACAGCTTTACATTTTTTTGTTTAAGACAGAGTCTTGCTATATCACCCGGGCTGGAGTGCAGTGGCGCGATCTTAGTTCACTGCAACCTCTGCCTTCCGGGTTCAAGTGATTCTCCTGCCCCAGCCTCTCTAGGAGCTGGGATTACAGGTGCCCAAATAAAATTTGTATTTTTTGTAGAGTTGGAGTTTCACCGTGTTGGCCAGGCTGGTGTCAAACTCCTGAGCTCAAGTGATCCACCTACCTTGGCCTCCTAAAGTCCTGAGATTAGAGGCGTGAGCCACCTATTTTATGTTTTTAATATGTGACTGGCCTATTTTATGTTTTTAATAAGACACATGCTCTACTTTTCTATCTGATGAACTCTTTTGTTCTCCTTTTGAGGATGATGATGACGACCTGGGAGAAGATGAAGATGAGGATGATGGTTTCTTTGTGCCCCATGGGTACCTGTCTGAGGACGAAGGTGTGACAGAGGTGAGGGAGTGAAAGGGAGGTCACTGGCTCAGAAAAAGCTCATTCACAGACTGGTGATCGGTGGCGTGACCTGGGAGGGTGACGGGCGTCCCCACCCAGCCATACGCGATGTGAACTGTGTTCCCAGCATGCAAGCCCACTTGTCAGAATGGCTGGGCCTGAACTTAGCATCACCTGGGAGGGTGGCTGACATAAGAGGAAACTGCAAGTGAGCAGACACTGGTGAGGGAGCATGGCCGTGGCCTGTGGGTGAGAAGGCTGGAAACCACTCTAGCGGATGTACAGTCAGCATGCACCAAGACGTGTGCGTCGTAAGTGTTGAGTTTGATGGCTTACAATCGACTGGATGTGTGTAACCACAGCTCAAAATAAAGCGTAGAACTTCCCCATCTCTCCAGAAGGTTCCCCATGTCTCTGCAGGCGAACCTGCCTGCCACCCCTTTCCAGATTCCATAAGGTTGTAGAGCTTTCAAGCACGTTGTTTTTGGGGCTCTGAAGGCCTGTCGTTTGGGAAGCGGGGATTTGATATGACTGTCTCAGGGTCAGACTTGAGGGGTCTCCATTCCTTGTGCATATCTGACCACCGAGGCCTGAAATGTCTGTCAGAGAGTGGTCTCGGGCCCTGCATGTGTCTGCCAGATGCCTGGGCCATGCGGGCAGACACTCAACCCTGTTAAATGGCTCCATGATCACACATTCACCAGAAAATTGAGAGTAGTGTTAAAAGAGGCCTCATGGGTGAGCTCAGAAATATCTGTGACTCTCCCAGAGAACAGCAGGTGTCAGTTATTCCATCTAGAATAATTCTATCTGGAAGAGGGACAGCCAGCACGTGGTATGCTCTGCCTGGCCCTGACACTGTGAGAAGCTTTACACTTCTGTCCTTTTCTCTTGCTCCCCAGCTCTCTGGGGACTGGAATCTCAAGAGAGTGCCTGGGAATAGTGGAGCGAGAACTCCAAATAAATTTCTGCTTTCTAACCCACTAGGAGTGCGCCGACCCGGAGAACCACAAGGTCCGCCAGAAACTGAAGGCCAAGGAGTGGGACGAGTTTCTGGCCAAGGGGAAGCGGTTCCGCGTCCTGCAGCCCGTGAAAATCGGATGCGTGTGGGAAGTTGATGGGGATTATGCAGAGGAGGACCTGAAGGTGCTGCAGCAGTTTGCAGCCTGCTTCCTGGAGACTGCGCCCGCCCAGGAGGAGCAGACACCCAAGGCCTCCAAGCGGGAGAAGAGGGACCAGCAAAGTGAGTGTGGGCGAGGCCTCCCCTCCTCAGGGGCGTGGTCAGGCCCCCACCTATTCCTAGGCCCAGCCAATTCCAGGGCTGAGGGCAAGAGTCTTACAGGCTAGTGGGTCCATGATGCAAACATTCCTCCCACAAATAACAGCGGCCAGCCCTCCTCTTGTACGTGTTCATACGTTTGATGATGTCCCCAGTGGCAGGACAAGGCAGGTCCCTTAACTGGCTTGTTTAATCAACCAGGACATAGGTACCCACAGTGCTAGAGTGGGTGTTATGCTTTCTTAAAAGCCAGGGAGGGGCCAGGCACAGTGGGCTCAAGCCTGTGATTCCAGCACTTTGGGAGGCCAAGGTGGGAGGATTGGTTGAGCCTTGTGCTTCGACACCAGCCTGGGCAACATGGCAAAACCCCATCTCTGCAGAAAATACAAAATTACCTGGGCATGGTATCTCATGCCTATGGTCCCAGCTACTCAGGAGGCTCAGGTGGGAGAACTGCTTGTGCTTAGAAGGCTACAGTTAGCCATGATCCTGCCACTGCTCTCCAACCTGGGCGACAGAGTGAGACCTTGTCTTAAAAAAAAACTCAAAAATCTGGGGAGAGACCATGGCATACAAGGAGAGCAGGGCAGCCACTGGGGAAGGAACAGCAAGCATTCAAAGTCCGCCCTGACAATGTACCTGCCTGGGTGAGGCTCAGTTCTGGGCAGGTGTGTGTGTGCTGCCCTTTCTTAAGACCACCCTCATGAAGCCTCCTGTCCCCGAAGCTGGCTGTGCCCCAAGCCTCAATGGCAATGAGGAGCTGTGTGTGGTTCCCGCCCCTTGGCCTGTGGTGGTGCGTGTCTCCCCAAGCTTCATGCCCACCCGTGTTCCCTCTTGCCAGTCCTGGCCCAGCTGCTGCCGCTGCTGCATGGCAACGTGAACGGGAGCAAGGTCATCATCCGGGAGTTCCAGGAGCACTGCCGCCGGGGACTGCTCAGCAAGTACAATGGCAGCCCCCCGAGCCCCTCCGCCACCTGCCTGCACACCCCCGCCCCTGGCGAGGACGCCACCGTCCCCTCCAAGTCCCGGCTCAAGCGGCTCATTTCTGAGAACTCAGTGTACGAGAAGCGGCCTGACTTCAGGATGTGTTGGTACGTGCACCCGCAGGTGCTGCGGAGCTTCCAGCAGGAGCACCTGCCTGTGCCGTGCCAGTGGAGCTATGTGACCACGGTGCCCTCAGCCCCCAGAGAGGACAGTGGTGGCATCCCTTCCTCGGGGCCCGTCCAGGGCACTCCCGTCTCACTGAAGAGGAAGTCAGCAGGCAGCATGTGCATCACCCAGTTCATGAAGAAGCGCAGGCACGACGGCCAGGTGAGGTGGGGTGGGGCGGGCAGGTCGGCAGCCCCACAGGGCTTTTGTGTTTGGTGGTTGGTTGTTTTTTTTTTTTATTTTGAGATGGAGTCTTGCTCTGTCACTTAGGCTGGAGTACAGTGGCATGATCTCAGCTCACTGCAACTTCTGTCTCCCGAGTTCAAGTGATTTTCTTGCCTCAGCCTCCTGAATAGCTGGGACTACAGGCATGGACCACCACACCCGGCAAATTTTTGTGATTTTAGTAGAGATAGGGTTTCACCACGTTGGTCAGGCTGGTTTTGTACTCCTGACCTCGTGATCCACCCGCCGGGGCCTCCCAAAGTGCTTGGATCACAGATGTGAGCCACTGCTCCCGGTATTGTTTATTTGTTTGTTTGTTTGTTTTAGAGACAGAGTCTTGCTCTGTCGCCAGGCTGGAGTACAGTCGTACCATCTCGGCTCACTGCATACTCTGCCTCTCAGGTTCAAGTGATTCTCCTGCCTTAGCCTCTCGAGTAGCTGAGATGACAGGCATGCGCCACCATGCCCAGCTTATTTTTGTATTTTTGGGAGAGATGGGGTTTCACCACGTTGGCCAGGAAGGTCTCGATCTCTAGACCTCGTCATGTTCCCACCTCAGCCTCTCAAAGTGCTGAGATTACAGGCATGAGCCACTGCGCTTGTTGCTTTTGTGTTTTTTAAATAACTTTACTCTTAGAGTAGTTTTAGGATCACAGCAAAATCAAGTGGAAGGTACAGATAGTTCCCATACACTTTCTTCGTCAAAGCAAAGCCAAGCCAAGCCACCCCCATTACCGACATCGCCTTCTAGAGCAGTACATTGGTTAAATCAGTGCACCTTAGGCCGGGCACTGTGGCTCATGCCTGTAGTCCCAGCATTTTTGGAAGCCAAGGTGGGAGGATCACTTGAGCCCAGGAGTTGGATACTAGCCTGGGCAACATGGCAAAACCCCACCTCTACAAAAAAAAAATTTAAAATTATTCAAGTGATGGCGTGCAACTGTTGGCTCAGCTGCTTAGGAGGCTGAAGCGAGAGGGTTGCTGGAGCCTCGGAGATTGAGGCTGCAGTAAGCTACGATCATACCACTGGACTGCAGCCTGGGTGAGAGAGTGAGACCCTGTCTCTAAAAATAAATAGACAAAATGCACCTTCTTGATTTATCACAACCACTGAGAGTCTGCAGTCTCCGTTAGGGTTTGTTCCTGGTGTTGAGGGTTCTGTGATTTAAACAAATGTTGGATGCTATGCATCCACTTTTATTATTCTGAACGGAGCGACCTCTCTGTATCTGTGGTTCGGCCTTTTCAGATTGCCCCGTAGCCGGAATGCCACCTCGTGTGGTTCCTTTCACTTGGCAGTACATATTGACAGTTCCTCCATGTCTGTTTGTGGCTTGATAGCTTTTTTTTTTTTCCACACTGCATAATATCCCATGTGGTGGCATTTTTATTTTCGTTCATGGGTTCTTTAATTTTGCATTCAATCACAGTTATTAAGGACTTAATGTGCGCCAGGCACTCTGATCAGTTGCACAGATACAGGGACATGCAGAACACCACCCGATGTGAGGCACAGACGAGCCTGTAAGGAGAATGAGTGCTCTGTGATTATAGCCTCATGGGTGCCTCAGAGGCACAAGTGCATGGAGCTGTGGGGTGTGTGACAGGGGCACTGCCTGGTCTTAGGAAGAAACTGTGGTGCTCAGAGAGCCAGTGGCCCCTGGCACCCACCCCAGACATGGATCAGCCTTATTAGCATTCATGCAGACTTTCTGTCCTTACCACACAGTGTATGTAACTGAGTTTCTCTTTTTTTTTTTTTTGAGTCTTGGGTCTTACTATGTTGCCCAGGCTGTACTGCAGTGGCATGATCACCACTCACTGCAGCCTTGACCTCTCCAGGTTCAGGCACACCTCAGCCCCCGGAGTAGCTGAGAGGGACTATAGACACATGCCACTGCGCTCAGCTAATTTTTTGTAGAGACAGAGTTTCACCATGTTGCCCATGCTGGTCTCCAACTCCTGGCCTTAAGCAATCCCCCTGCCTTGGCTCCCAAGGCACTGGAATTAAGGTGTGAGCCCCTGTGCCTGGCCGCCTGGGTTTCATTTCTAATAGCTACTCTTAGCACAAACCTGTTTGTCCTTGTGAACCTTAGGCCTTCCAGGCCACGATCTGATGCAGTTACAGGTTTAAGACTTGGGACAAGGAGCAAGACAGTGGTCAACCCCCAGCTCCAACTTGCATCCTCCTCTCTGATGTTAAAGGACTGTCACTGGAACTGTTGCTGGCACTCCCTAGAGCCTTTGTCCCTGCACAGCGTGTTGTATACACAGCTCTCCTGGCTCTGTGGAGGCGGCTTGGCATCGTGGGGAGCCCAGTGCCTGGGAGCTGGGCCCCAGGCAGCCCCACACGAAGCTTCACTGGCTGCGTTCCTTGTTGAAGCCGTGTGTGAGCAGCGCTTTTCCCTTGTCACCTGCACAGCCTTAGAGGGAACTGGAGCTCCCCAGTCTGAAAATGATCGGGGCGGGAAGGTCCCGCTGCCTGTGACACTGTGCAAGCAGTGTTCAGTGCTTTTGCTGATCAGCCCTCCTCTGGGAACCCGTGTCCTTCAGACATTCCTTTGGGGTCTCATCCTCCACACAGCAACCCAGAGCTTGGAGCAGCTCCCTCCCCCACCCTCCTCCGCTGGTTTTATGCGGCAGCTGCACTCATCCCACTGCACTGGGATGCAGTGCCCTGCCCTGGGTCCTCCCAAGCAGTGCTCTTGCTCCCTGTCAACATGTGGAACCCGTGTTTCCCCACTGGGAACATGGCACCCTGAGCCCCATGTGTCCAGCATCAGGTGTGAGTTTCTATGTTTCGGGGGTGGCGAGTACCTGGCTATCATCTCTATCTACCAGGAAAGAGGGGTGCACCCAGTTTAACTAGAGTGGGTCAGAGAGGTTGGGTGGGTCTTGGAGTCAGCAAAATGCGACATCTCACCTGCAAATGCATGGCAGTGGTGGCCACATGCGCGATTGGTGGCCTCTGCTGCCGTGGCACAGGTGAGGGCCTCTTAGGGCTCAGCAGTGCAGTGTACACACAAAGGCCACACCTGAAGGAATACAGACCCAGGCCCAGCTTGGTGCTTCACCCACATCCCTGAACTTCTGCAGTTTGGGACATAAACTTCCCTGGGGAGCATGGTCTGGCACTGTTCAGAGCCTGTATGGGGAGGGGCTTAGGAAGCACAAGAGCCCAGATGGGATATGTCCCCTGGCATCATCTGGTTATTTTCAGACAGAGTCTCACTGTTATGCAGGCTGGAGTTCAGTGGTGCAGTCACAGCTCGCTGCAGCCTCCACTCCTCGGCTCGAGTGATACTCCCACCTCTGCTTCTTGAGGAGCTGGGATTATAGGTATGTGCCACCATACCCGGCTAATCTTTAAATATTTTGTAGAGACAGTTTGTTGCCCAGGCTGGTCTCCCAACTCCTGGGCTCAAGTGATCTTCTGTCCAGCCTCCTGGCGTTTAATCAAGCTGCTGGCTGAGGCTTCTGCGCCCATGGGGAGGGGTGGCTGTGGTGTACATCTGCAAATGGTGTACATCCGTGTTTCTTATTGGGTTACACTTTTTTCCCAATTTGAGAGTTTTCATCTTTTTTTTTTTTTTTTTCTTTTTTTGAGACTGAGTCTTATTCTGTCCCCCAGGCTGGAGTACAGTGGTGTGATCTCTGCTCACTGCAACCTCCTCCTCCCAGGTTCAAGCAATTCTCCTGCCTCAGCCTCCTGAGTAGCTGGGATTACAGGCGCCCACCACCACACCTGGCTAATTTTTGAATTTTTAGTAGTGATGACGTTTCATCATGTCGGTCAGGCTAGTCTCGAACTCCTGACCTCGTGATTCGCCCACCTCGGCCTCCCAAAGTGCTGGGATTACAGGCGTGAGCCACCATGCCCACCCCTTGTTTTGTTTTTAACCTAGAAACAGAGTCTTGCCCTGTTGCCCAGGCAGGAGTGCCTTGGTGCAATCATAGCTCACTGCAGTCTCAACCTCCTGGCCTCAGGCTATCCTCCTGCCTCAGCCTCCTGAAACTCTGAGATTACAGATTTCTGACACCCAGCCCTGTTCTGAGTTTTTAGTTTTTATTATTTTGGGTTCAGGGGTACATGTGCAGGTTGGCAAACTTATGTTACAGGGGTTGGTATATAGATTATTTACCATTTATGATGGTATTTTTTCTGAGCCTCTCCTTCCACCCTCAAGGAGGCCGTCCATGTGTTCTTATAAGTGAGAACATGTGATACTTGCTTCTCTGTTCTTGCATTAGTTTGCTATGGATAATGGTTTCCAGCTTCATCCATGTTCATATGTGGAGATTTTTTGTAGACATTGAGTCCTGCTTTGTTGCCCAGGCTGGTCTTTGAACTCATGGGCTCAAGCAATCTATCTACCTTGGGCTCCCAAAGTACTCAGATTACAGACCTGAGCCAGGGAGTAATCTTTTTATTTAGAGCTTAAAGGAGATATTCATAAGGCACTCTAACCTAGTGGGGTAAAGCACCATTATCTGTGAGGCCCTAGGACACCTCAACTCTTTGGGGCTCAATTTTATGTAAATTTTTTAAAATACAAGGAAGGGTGTGTTTGCCCTTGCCAACAGAACAGATTATGTGATCAGAATAAAACTAAAGAAGCATAGATGGCTGGGTGCCATCACTCACACTTGTAATCCCAGCATTTTGGGAGAATGAGGCAGGCTTGAGGCCAGGAGTTCAAGACCAGCCTGGCCCACATGGTGAAACCACGTCTCTATTAAAAATACAAAAATTAGCTGAGCATTGGTGGTGCACACTTCTAATCCCAGCTACTTGGGAGGCTGAGGCAGGAGAATCACGTGAACCCGGGAGGTGGAGGTTGCAGTTGAGCCCAGGTCATGCCATTGCACTCCAGCCTGGGCAACAGAGTGAGGCTCCGTCTCAAAAAAAAAAAAAAAGGGGGGGGGCGGGGAATAAATGTTAGTGACACCATCTTCATCCCATGCAGTTGCTAAACGTTTTCCCAGCTCCCGTTTTCCATAGTCCGCCCTCCTCCGTGTCTGTGTTTAGCACTTGCAGTGCTGCCCATGAGATGACAGCTGTCCTGTGAAGCAAGCTGCCGGCAGCTCTCAGCACAGCGGGACTTGGTGTCATGTGTTAAAGCCTGTCTTGAGCCTGAGGGTGAGAGTGGTGATTGCGCTGAAAAATTGTGGATCCAAAAAAAGCCTCGTGTGTCACTGCATCTCCTGTGTGGAGGGAGGTCCCAGTGACTCGAGATGGCGCTGAAGACATTGGCTTGTTTCTTTTGTTTAACACCCCCAGTGTCACTCCTCAGCAGACTCTACAGGGACTCTTAGACCCTTCTTTGCTTAACTATTTTTTCAAAAAGTAATTGAAAATGGCCCTAGGCTGGGCTCAGTGGCTCATGCTTTTGTAATCCCAGCACTTTGGAAGGCTGAGGCAGGAGGATGGCTGCAGTTACCTGTGATCGCACCACTGCACCCCAGCCTAGGTGACAGAGCAAGACCCTGTTTCTTTTATATATATAAAAAAGGTCCTCCTGTGTCCTCACAGGATCAACCTATGCTGCCTGGAGAGCCTCTGTGTGGGAATGCATGCGGAGGATTGGAACCCAGTCAGCGTGGTCAGGCGCTGTGCTCTGACCGTTGTGTTACCGCGCGGTCGATTTTCTAGGCGAACGGAGGTTTATGTAGAGGAGGAATTCCCGGAGTTTTGAGGCCTCGCCTCCCTGCTGAAATAAGTGTGGGTCTCCTTCCTGGGATGAGTTTTTGTTCACGCTCAGAGTGAGCACTGACGTGGAGGCTTCTGGTGGAAATCAGGCCTCCATTTCATCCATCCTGTCTTTCTGTCTCCTTTGGTGAAAGCAAATGCCAACAGCTCAGGAATCTCACTGGGGCAAGGTGCGGTGGCTCACACCTGTAATCCCAGCACTTCAGAAATCTGAGGTGAGAGGATGGCTTGAGCCCAGAGGTCGACTTGAGCCCAGGGGGTCGAGACCAGCCTGGGCAACATAGTGAGACCCCTTGTCTCTACTAAAAATAAAAAAAAAATTAGCCAGGCATGGCGGTGTACACCTGTGGTCCCAGCTACTCCAGAGGCTAAGGTGTGAGGATCGCTTGAGCCCAGAAGGTCAAGGCTACAGTCAGCTATGACTGCATCGCTGTGCTCCAGCCTCGGTAATGGAATAAGACCAGTCTCCTTAAAAAAAAAAAAAAAAAAAATCTAACTGGAAACGCAGACTGTCAGTCCAGGCCTTCCCCACCCTACCTGCGTCCCTGATTTCCGTTCCCCTTTTCTCAGATGATGGTTAGTATTCTAGCCGGCAGAACTGGTCTGAGTGCGAATCAGATGAAGGGACAGCCCTGTGCCAAGAAGCAGGCACTGCACTTGGGGAGATGGGCAAACGAGACATTGGCGTATTGAGTTCTGAGCAAGTTATTTAAAATAATAAATTGGCTGGGCACAGTGGCTCATGCCTGTAATTCCAGCACTTAGGGAGGCCAAGGCAGGTAGATCACAAGGTCAGGAGTTCGAAACCAGCCTGGCAAATAAGGTGAAACCCCGTCTACTAAAAATACAAAAATTAGCCTTTTTTCTGTGGCGCCTAGAAGGCGTATAGCTGCTTCAAGATGAAGCTGAACATCTCTTTCCCAGCCACTGGCTGCCAGAAACTCATTGAAGTGGACGATGAACACAGACTTCGTACTTTTTATGAGAAGCGTATGGCGACAGAAGTTGCTGCTGACGCTCTGGGTGAAGAATGAAAGGGTTATGTGGTCCGAATCAGTGGTGGGAACGACAAACAAGGTTTCCCCATGAAGCAGGGTGTCTTGACCCATGGCCGTGTCCGCCTGCTACTGAGTAAGGGGCATTCCTGTTACAGACCAAGGAGAACTGGAGAAAGAAAGAAAATCAGTTCGTGGCTGCATTGTGGATGCTAATCTGAGCGTTCTCAACTTGGTTATTGTGAAAAAAGGAGAGAAAGTTATTCCTGGACTAACTGATACCACCATGCCTCGTCGCCTGGGGCCCAAAAGAGCTGACAGAATCCAAAAACTTTTCAATCTCTCTAAAGAATATGATGTCCGCCAGTATGTTGTAAGAAAGCCCTTAAACAAAGAAGGTAAGAAACCGAGGACCAGAGCACCCAAGATTCAGCGTCTTGTGACTCCGCGTGTCCTGCAGCACAAACGGCGGCGTATTGCTCTGAAGAAGCAGTGTACTAAGAAAAACAAGGAAGAGGCTGCAGAATATGCTAAACTTTTGGCCAAGAGAATGAAGGAGGCTAAAGAGAAGCGCCAGGAACAAATTGCGAAGAGATGCAGACTTTTGTCACTGCGAGCTTCTACTTCTAAGTCTGAATCCAGTCAGAAATAAGACATTTTAAGTAACAGATAAATAAGATCAGACTCACAAAAAAAAAAAAAAAAACAAAAATTAGCCAGGTGTAGCGGCACGCGCCTGTAGTCCCAGCTACTTGGGAATCTGAGACAAGAATAGCTTGAACCCGGGAGATGGAGGCTGCAGTGAGCCAAGATCATGCCACTGCACTCCAGCCTGGGGGACAGAGTGAGATTCTGTCTCAAAAATAGGGCCGGGCGCAGTGGCTCACACCTATAATCCCAGCACTCTGGGAGGTCGAGGTGGAAGTCAGGAGTTAGAGACCAGCTTTACCAAAATGGTGAAACCCCGTCTCTACTAAAAATACAAAAATTAGCTGAGTGTGGTAGCACATGCCTGTAATCCCAGCTATTTAGGAGGCTGAGGCAGGAGAATTGCTCGAACCCAGGAGGCGGAGGTGGCAGTGAGCTGAGGTCGTGTCGTTGCACTCCAGCCTCAGCAACAACAGCAAAACTCCGTCTCAAAGAAAAAGTAATAATAAATTGGCCGGGCACAGTGGCTCATGCCTGTAATCCCAGCACTTCGGGAAGGTAAAGCAGGAGGATTGCTTGAGGCCAGGAATTGGAGGTCAGCCTAGGAAAAAAATGAGACCCTGTCTCTCCTAAAAATGAAAATATTGCCAGGTGCTGTGGCTCACGCCTGTAATCCCAGCTCTTAGGGAGGCAGAAGCCGGAGGATAGCTTGAGCCCAGGAGTTTGAGACCTGCCTGGGCAATATAACGAGACCTCATTCTTTAAAAAAATAAAAGGAAAAAAAAAGAAAATATTAGCTGGGCATAGTGGCTAATGCCTGCAGTCCCAGCTACTCAAGAGGCTGAAGTGGGAGGATTGCTTGAGCCTGCGAGGTCCAGGCTGCAGTGAGCCCTGATCATGCTACTGCATTCCAGCCTGGGCCACAGAGCGAGACCCTGTCTCTTTAAAAATATGTAAGTTAATTCAGAGGAAAATGCATACTCTGTCAGTTTTTCAAACTGAGCCAGAAATCCAGAATTCCTTTGTTTTGATTTAGAAGTAATTCACAAGTCACAGTCATAACTTCACATCAGGGATGCATTCGGAGAGAGGTGTCCTCAGGCAGTTTTGTGGTTGTGCTGATGCACTGGGTTGTTCTTACACACCATAGATAGACGGCCTGCTGCACGCCTGGGCCGCGTGGTTCAGCCTGGTGGTGTTGGGGCTGCGAACCTATGCTCAGTCCCGCAGGCACTTGTAACCCAGTGGTATTTATCTCTCAACTTAGAAAGGGCACAGCAAAAATACAGTTGTGGCCAGGTGCGATGGCTCACTCCTGTAATCCCAGCACTTTGGGAGGGTGAGGCCGATGGATCACCTGAAGTCAGGAGTTCAAGACCAGCCTGGCAACATCATGGAAACACCCCCCCCACACACAGTCTTTACTAAAAATACAGAAATTAGCCAGGTATGGTAGTAGGCACCTGTAATCCCCGCTGCTGGGGGGCTAACACAGGAGAATGGCTTGGACCTGGGAGGCGGAGGTTGCAGTGAGCCAAGGTGGTACCACTCTACTCCAGCCTGGGTGATACTGGGCCTCAAAATATATACATACATATTAAAAATACAGTTGTAATCTGATGGGACCACTGTCAGGTATGTGGCCTGCCACTGACCGGAGACGATTCTGTAGGTGGCAGTGATGGCTGTTTTGGAGATCTGAGTCCATTTCATTTGAGGGAACCCCCAAGGTTATCTGGCTGTGGCCTCTCTGATAAACCTCTCACATTTGGACAGTTCATTACCAAATTGGGTTCAGGATGTTGGGCTGTGTTGGGGTTGGGAGGGGTCACACTCCCAGTGGCCCCCCGGCACCAGTGTGACTGCCGCCTGCAGTGCTGACAGCTACCCACCCTGCCTGCCCAGGTTGGTGCCGAGGACATGGATGGCTTCCAGGCAGACACAGAGGAGGAGGAAGAGGACGAGGGCGACTGCATGACCGTGGACGTTCCGGATGCCGCGGGTGAGAAGGGCTCTAGACAGCAGAATGCACTGGTGAGGTGGGCGCAGGAGGTGAACTCAACAGGGAGGGGACGGGGCCACCAAGAGGGCTCGTGGCTGGAAGTGGCTCCCGCCCTGCTGCATCCTCAGATGGGCTATGACCTGAGTGCTGACCATGCCTGGCACCCTTGTGGCCGCAGAGCTGAGGGGGCTGTGCTAGAAGTCTCAGGTGGTTGTGATGTTAAATGGGGTCAGAGAAGGCTGCACTGAGGCAGGAGGGAGGGCCAGGTGGATTTCTGGAGTGCTCCCTAAGGAAGTGCAGAGGCCCTGCGGCAGGCTGAGTGGAAGGAGTGTGCTCAGGTGGCAGGGAGCAGGGTCAGCCTGAGGGCAGGTGATCACTTCTACAGGGGGCACGGTGCCCCAGCCTCCGTCTGTGGGTGGAGGGTCCCGCCCCCGGGCTGTCGCAGGCCCCAGGAGGCAGCAGGGTGGGGTCTTCCCCCAGGGAGCCCCGTGGGCACAGCCAGCTCAAGACCCTGCCTCTCTCACCCTGCAGAGGTCCAGGCCCCGTGTGGCGCCGATTCTGGAGCTGGGGGTGCTGTGGGGGTGGACGCTGGCAAGGCCGCCGTGCCCTCAAGCCCACTGGGTGCCTCTTGAGAGCCGTGGTGACGTATGTAGAACGCTTAGGGCGTCTTCCCCCCGGAGCAGATACTTGAACCGACTCGATTCCTGTGTAAAGAGCACTTTGTCCTGCTTCACGGACCTTCTCGAGGTGTGCAGAGTTCTATATAGGATGCTGGATTAGTTCCTTTGATACTTGTAAAAATTCCCCCAAGAGCTACATATGAATCTGCCCTTTAATAAAGCATTATTGAGATTGCTGACCTATCAGGGAAGCCTGCGGGCGTGGGAGCAGGCATGGAATCCAATGCTTGTAAATGAATTGAAGCGCCAGGATCACGCGCCTGGCCATGTGCACCGGCCCCTGGATCTAAGGAGGCAGTGTATAAACTATTCTCTAGCCCTGAGCCACTCTGTCTTGTCTTTCCTGAGAACATTGTGTTTCTTTGAGGGTGCGCCTTGCCCATGGCCTGGCCCCGTGTGGTGCCTGGTGTCTGGGGGCAGCCTTGTGCCGTGCAACAGCGCTGTCCCATCTGTTTGTTGCTAAGTCCTTGTATAAGGCTGACCTGGTTCAAGGTGTGTTTTCTCCCCACATGCTTCTGCCTGGCAGTCCCTCCTGCCCTGGATTGGGAGGTTAGGAGGGGGTGTTCCTGACCTGCTGAGGTCACCTGTCTCAACCCAGAGCTGCCAGGAGTGGAGTTTGGCTTCGAGTCTGAGGCTTCATGAGAGCCTATCCCCAGATCAGGTGCATGTTTTGCGAGTGCGGGAGCTAGGAGGTGACCTACCCGCTCGTGGGTGAGTGGGCTTTATCCCCACTGTCCCCGAGGGAGGAGAGGTGACAGCTGCTGTGGTGTTGAGCAGCTCAGAGCACACGTAGCCACAGGGAGGGTCACCCTCGCCAGCCCTGCTTCTCCTGGCCACACCCTGCCTTAAGTCTAAGCTTCCGTTAAGGGAACCCCATGTGGGGAAGGTGTTGGCTACCTCCGTCCACCTGGTCAGGGATGGCAGCGGGTACCCAGGCCAAGCCCTCCTCCTGGGAAGCAGGGTTCGGCTGTGCACGAAGCAGAGGCTTCCCCCGTGCATGCCTTTGATGAGCTTTACAGGGGCTCCTAACAACCCAGAGTTGCATCCTGGGGCCAGCAGGGGACGCAGGACTGGAATGACAGCCTCTGTTCGCAACGAGCCGGGTGCTACACCCGGCTGGGGTGGTGCCGGTTCCTTAGCCGGGGCAGCAAACAAGGTACCAGATGCCTGCCCAGGCAGCCCACAGGTCAGGGCGACAGGAAAGCAAGCAGCTGCTGGTGGCCCAAGTTGTGACAGAAAGGTGTGCTGGGGGCTCTCCCCAAGCTCTCTGTGAGCGGAATACTGCAGTCACACTGGGGACTTGAGGCTGCATGTCTGTCCATCACTTGGCTGACAGTGGGCAGAGGACCGGAGACCTGAGCCCAGTCAGGGGACCCTCGGGGGGACCCATAGCACTGGGACAGCTGGGGTGAGGGAGGGACCAAGCAAGGTCAGGGATATGAGCACAGGCCCTGGCCACCACCCCCTGGTGCAAACCTGCACCCAGTCAGCAGTAGAGCCTGGCACGCATGCCTTCCACACCGCAGGGCAGTCCCTGTGTCCCCTGGGGCTGCTGGACCACAAACCTGGTGGCTTAAAGCAACTGTCACCATCTCACAGCTCTGGGGTCAAAACGTACGCACGCCTCGCCAGGCTAACATCAAGCTGTGGGCGGGGCCGGGCACTCCTGGAAGCTTTCCCAGCGCCCAGAGGCACCGCATCCCTTGGCTCGGGGGCCCTTGCTCCACCTTCACAGCCACAGGGCAACCTCTTTCAGTCTCTCTCTGACTCACCCTTCCACCACCTCTCGTGAGGACCGTGGGGGGACACTGGGCCCAGACCACCCAGGACCATCTCCCAGCTCAAGATCGTTCATCATACCCGCCAACCCTCTTGCCAGATGAAGTCACACATCTGCAGATTCCAGGAATAGGAGATGGCTGTCTTCAGGACGCTTTGTCCCACTGGCCACAGTGAAGCCAGGCCTGTGACAGCACTCACCTCCCAGGCTGGGGGAGGTCCGCAGGCCTTTGTGGGCACAGCACAGACTCCGCTAACCCACCAAACTTCCTCCCCAGGCAGGGGAGGCTCGGCAGGCACTTGCGGCCAGGCACTGGCCGGAGAGCAGGTGTCTGCCTGGTGCTGCCTTGGGAGGGTGCACGCCCAGCCCCCGTGTGTTGTCCACTCTGCAGCAGCGGAGTCTGGCCTGTGTCCCATGGTTTGAACAGAGCACCAGGAAACCGTATTCAAACACCCTGTTTATTTGGGTTCATAATTTAGTAACTGCAGGTCTGTGCTGGAAGGCCAATGTCCCCTCCTGCTGTCGTCACCCACATCCACAGACCAGCCCCAGCGTCGGGTGCAGCTGCTGCCACCCACGGCACACGGGAACAGGACCTGTGCCATAGGCCTGCTCTCCTGCCCAGGGAGACGCCCATGTGTCTGCCCAGGGGCTTCATGACACAGTTACCGCAGCTAGGGAGGGCTTCAATTTGGTGGTGTCCCCAGGCCTCTCCCTTGGGGGCTGGGGGCTGGGGGCTGGGGGCTCTGCCACGGGGCCCAGTTCCATGGCTCCACAGCCCATCGACACCTTTCCCTTGCCCATGGGGAAGAGCAAGTCTTTCCAGAGGTGGCATGGAGGCCCTGGGGACGTAGGAACAGGGATAGGGAGAGCATGAGACAGACCCACAGGGCTGAGGCCAACCCTGCTTTTATTTCACGAGAGCTTCTTGATAGCTGACAGGAGCTCAGGTTTCAGGATGGAGTCCGGCTCAGCCCCGGCGGCCTTGATGTCCTCCAGCACAGCCACGTCCCATGAGAAGGTCAGGAGGGCAGAGGGCACCTGCAGTGGGGGCAGGCCATCACTGTCTCCCTGTGGCAGCATGGGGGAAGGACAGAGCCAAGCACAGTCGGCCCTTCCCGCAGCCAGTGGACGCTGTGGCTCGCACCCAGGCCTCCTGCCCTCCGTCCCTCAGGGGACTCCCAGGACCTAAACCTAAACCTGCTACAGCAGTTAACACGAGTCACTGCTCCCATTTTACAGGTGGGAAACTGAGGCATGAAGTAGCTATGGACTTGCTCAAGGCCATGCTGCCAGTAAGAGGGAAGGTGAGAGTCAAACCCAGGGACCTGCCCAGGTCCTCTGCTCTGAGAACAAGGAGCCTCCCTCCTGGGGGTCTGTGCCGGTTCCAGGAGAACCTGCAGAGGCAACGGGTCAGCAGCGCTCCTGCGGGCCGACACTCACCAGTCCGCACTCATTCAAGGCCAGGTTCTCATCCTCTGACAGCTTCTGCCCTCCCGAGGCCAGCAGCTCAAAAGGCAGCCAGTCGTGCTGCAGGGCCTCCCGGACGAACCCATACACTGCCTCCAGCCGCTCCCGGGCGTAGAAGGTCCCTGGGGACCAGGAACACGAGATCAGGTCAGGCCCAGGGACCCCTGCCAACCCGAGCGGCCCTCCCCGGGCGTCCCCGGTGCCCACCCTGCAGGAGGCAGCCATCGGGGAGGCGCACGCGCAGCAGCGTGTAGGTGTACTTCCGCAGCCCCCGCTGCTCCTCCTTCTCCCGCATGGCCTTGGTCCGCAGCACGCTCAGCCGCTCCACCGCATCAGACCTGCACATACAGGCCAGGTCAGGCCGGCTGGCCTGTGTTCTGCCACCCCGCCCCGCCCCACCCGGCAGACACCAGGCCCACCTGAGCCTCTGCTCCCGCTTGATCTCCTCGGCCGTGAGGTTGAAGAAGTCCCCAGGCAAGTCGAACTGCGAGGCCAGGGGCGAGGGCTGGAAGACCTGGCGCTGCCGGTCCAGCTTGGCGCGCACAGGCTCCGCGGCCAGCAGCTGCTCCTTGTGCTTCTCCAGGCTCTGGGGCTGGGCCCGGGCGGCCTCGCTCAGCACATAGAACTCCTCGGGGTCCTCTACGGTTTAGCAGGACACAGGTGTCACTCTGTGCAGTGGGGAGACCCCAAACCCGGCCCTCCTGCACCTCGCCCCTATTCCCACTCAGCCAGGCCCTGTCCGCTTACCCTGATCTGGGATGGGAAGCATCACCTTCTGGAACCCAATGGCCTCAAAAAACTCGTGGGCCCCTTCCAGGCAGTTAATGCGCTCCTGGTGGTGGAGATGGGGGTCAATGGGGTCCCCTGGCTTCCTCCATGGCCCGGCCGGCCACTCCCCACCCGCTCCAGGGGCCCAGCTCTCACTATTGGGAGCGGCTGCTGACCTCTGGATGGCTGTTTCAGTGCTGCTGCAAACCTGCTTTTCTAAGGTGGAGGCTGTGGGGAAAAGTCACAACCATGCACGAGGAGCGAGGCTGAGGAGCCAGATACTGCGGGGGCCTGATGCAAGGCTAATGCGGGCCAGGGCTGCCAGACCCCGCCGCTTACCCAGAAGAGCCACACAGATGTGTTTGCATGAAAAGCCTCCCCAGGGCCATGTTCCCAAACAAGCCCAACTGAAGAAGAGGAAAAGGACACGGGCGAGCAGAGGCAGAATTTGGTGATTTGGGGTGACTAGTGCATTAAACTCTGGTTCCCTGCCCTGTCCTGCTACCCTCTACCGGCCAAACCCTTCACTACTGGTGGCTCGACTGTCGCTGGCTCCTCCAGGGAGACCACTGCTCCGCGTGGGCCTGGCGAGCAGGAGGCGCGCCCACCTGGAACACTCTGTTCTGCAGCTTGATCTTCTGGTACTTCTCCTCCTCGGGGTGCAGGTGGATGTTGTCCAGGTACCTGGGGTAGGTGGAGGGGTTAGCGGGGCACAGCCCAGCCTGCCTGCCAGGCCCCTCTGTGCCTCCTGCCCCAGGGAACAGCTCAACCACACTCGGCCTCTAGTCAGAGGAAAGAAGTGGCCAAGTGACCCCAGAGAGGGAGGCCATCTCCGGGGTGGGTGGCATACCTTGGACACCCCATGCAGGCCACCCCTAGTGCCAGCAAGAGCCCCAAGGAACCCCTCGCTGTCCCACCAACCCAGGAAGACACCAGTTAACCACAGTGGTAGGAAGCCACTGAGCTGTTGGAGCGGAGAGCCAGAGCTGGGGAGCAACATCGTCAGCAGTGGGGGGTCCTGTGGGGCCTCCCTCGGGGCCAGAGGGCAGCATGGACTTGCAGGCCTGCCTGGATGCTGAGAGTGGGGTGGGATCCTGCGTCCTCTACATGCTCCCCATGTAATCTACAGAAACCAGTGTGGGGAACCCCTGACTGCTTAAACACTTTCACTTTGCACATGGGTAAACTGAGGCCCAAAGAAGCCCAGCCCTTTCCCCGAAGGCTCTGGGTATAGCTGCCTCACTCTTGGCCTGTGCTCCTTCCCCGCCCACCTCAGCAGGTCACAAGGGGGCCGGAGGGGGTGACAGCCCCAGTGGGAGGGGGGCGGTGGCGAGCTGGAGGCCAGGCAGGGCAGAGGCCGTGTGCTCACTTGGCGATGGTGTCCACGCCCAGCTTCACCCGGTCCCGGTCTTTGTTGAACGTGTGGATCTTCATGATGGAGGCGGCCACTGGGTCGGTGGAGAAGCGCTGGGAGGAGGGAAGCAGGGAAAGGAGCTCACTGAGAGCCCGGACCACACGGCCCTCGGGTGCCGGGATGACAGGGACAGGAAGAAGAAGGCAGAGCAGTGGCGTGGAGCAGCCCCAGCTGTGTGCTCATCACAGAAAGGAAGAGACCCTTGAAGACCCCGGTCCTGCCTACACGCCAGGGCAGAGGCGACACAGGCAAGATGGAGCAGAACTCAAGGCTGCCCTTCCGCCTTCTCCAGGCTAGATCCAGGGGCCTCGGCAGCCAGTAGGACCTCACAGAACTGTGCCTTACATTCTGGCTGGCTTTTTTTTGAGACAGAGTCTCACTGTCGCCAGGCTGCAGTGCAGTGATGCAATCTCGGCTCACTGCAACCTCCGCTTCCTGGGTTCAAGTGAGTCTCCCGCTTCAGCCTCCCGAGTAGCTGGGACTACAGGAGCGCACACCACTCACTGAGAGAATGGCCTCCTTGATGCAGGCATCCCGCTGGTCCTTCCTCAGGGTGGCCCCGGTGAGTGGACAGGTGAAGTAGATGCCAGGCACGGCCAGGTGGGCAGAGCCTTCCTTTCTGGGCTGAGATACCTGGGGTGGTGAAAGTGTCCGCGTCTGGACTGTGGACAGAGGCCACCCCGACCCCCACTGAGCACCACAGTCCTGAGTGTGGGCCATAGAGCCAGACATCTCTAGCCCCCACACTGTCCCTTCCCCTTGGTGGCCATGGGAGACACCCTGGCCAAGTGACTGAATCCCTGAGTCTGTCCCTTGGTATGTCAAATGTCCCTGTGGGGTCTACTAAGAACTAAACAAAGTAAGGAACAGACAGCACAGAACAGCTTCTGACACACAGAAGCACTTAACAGATGGCAGCTGGGCTCCTGCTGGTTCTGTCCCCAAGCTGGTGAGGAAGGGGCTCTGTGTGGGAGTCCATGGGCACAGCACCCTGGACGAGGCCTGGCTTCTGAGCCTCCACTTCTAGGCCATCTTAAGGTCCTTGCCGGGCTAAAATTCACTCAATCCTCCAAGGTCAAGCTGCTTAGAACTCCTTTCAGCGGAGTTCTCAAGGCCCACCTCCTACAGGCAGGCCTTCCTGATTACACCCATCTCTTAACCTCCAAGGTAGGCAGGAGAGGGCAGCACTAGGGTATGGCCTCTGAAGCAACAGACCGGTTCTGGTCCTGCCTTTGCTGGTTCTGAGGTGTAGGAGAGAGGACAGCTGCTTTCACCTCTCCAACCCCCGTTCTCTTTGAAAAGTGGGAACTGTAACTACATGCGCCCTTAAGGGGTTACCAGGAGGGACCACTGGGCTACTGCGTATGAGGTCCACTTCTCCAGGCCTGAGCTGGGAAGCCTCGTCCACCGGCTGCCGAGCCCTGAAGGTCCCGCACAGCACCGTGTTCCACCACAACCCGCCTCCACCTGTCAAGGCGAGGTTTCCCAACTGTCCCAGAGCCCCAAGGGCAGAGGCCACATCTCCCGTGTGACAGAGTCAAGCTGTCCCCACCCCTGGGCATGGGACACTGCCACTAGTGGCTGTTCTTACCACGCTGGTCCCTGGGGCCTCAGGGCTCCCGCTGATGGTGGCTTCAGCTAGAAGTTCCTTTCTCACTGGAAGGCAAGCCAAGGAGGGACAGGCAGGGATGGGATGGTGTGCAGGCCTATGCCTTGGCCCAAGCCCCCTCATTTCTGGGGTGGCCTGTGGGCCAGGCATACCTGTCCCGGCCCCCTGCAGTGCTTGGTCTGCACGTACCCCTCAGCCTGAGCCAGCACCCCACTGCGTGGGCAGCCCATGTTTCTGCTGCAAGTCTCTGCTTCCCCCACCCTGGAAGCCACCCTTCCCCTGCCCTCGGGGGGCTACTCCCAAGGGTGACCCTCACATCCCCACGGTTGCTCATGTGATTTCTGCACCAGGGTTGGGACCCACAAACAGCGTCCACCTGGGCCTGAGCAGGGCCGCAGCTCACCCTGGTTTCGGATGGTGTCCTGTGATGTGGGGCCGCCGGGCCGGGACTGCTTCTGCTCCAGCCGGGCCAGGGCGGCAGCGGCCGCCATCTGTGCCTCATTGGTGGGTCCCTGGCGGGGCTGCCTGGGGGCTGGCTGGGTGGGCTTCTCTTTGAGGGCCTTTTCCCTGCGGACAGACGAAGGGAAAGTGAGTGTATCCTGGCTAATTTTTCTTCTTTTGAGATGGAGTTTTGCTCTTGTTGCCCAGGCTGGAGTGCAATGGTGCGATCTCGGCTCACTGCCACCTATGTCTCCTGGGTTCAAGCAATTCTCTGCTTCAGCCTCCTGAGTAGCTGGGACTATAGGCACCCGACACCACACCTGACTCTAATTTTTGGCTTTTTAGTAAAGACAGGGTTTCACCATATTGGCCACCCTGGTCTTGAACTCCTGACCTCGTGATCCACCACCTCAGCTTCCCAAAGTGCTGAGATTACAGGTGTGAGCCACAGCACCCGGCCTAATTATTTTTAACAGAGATGGAGTTTCTCCATGTTGGTCAGGCTGGTTTCAAACTCCCGACCTCAGGTGATCTGCCTGCCTCAGCCTTCCAAAGTGCTGGGATTACAGGCATGAGCTGTGGCCTCCCAGACTGCTGGGATTACAGGCATGAGACACTGCATGCAGCCCGCATCCTCAGGAATTGAGGAGACTCAAGAGCTATCACATCCTCCCTCCCTCCCTGCCATAAGAGTCTCCACCCTCAGGTCACAGCTTCGTTTACTGAGCGCCTACTGTGTGCCAGGCTCCCTGCTGTGAGCTGGTCGGCTGGGTTGGTTGACGACTCCTCCTAAAAAGCTGTCAGGGAGGCCTCACCATCCCCTGTTCCCAAACCCGAGAGGGTCGGGAAGTCCAGGTGATGTACCCCATGCCACATCACCCTTGTGGCAAGACCCTGGGGTCAGCTGACAACAGAACCAGCCTCGCCCTGGCCACGTGACTCCACTTGCTCAGGGCTGTGCAAGTACAAAGAGCTCAGGTAATCACGGCCCTGCCCTGTGGAGCCCCACGCCAAAGAGGGATCCATAATCCACTTAGCACAGTGACCTGGCAGAGCAGCCCTTCCTCCCAACCTGCTTGGATGTGTCTGTCTTGCCCTTCTCCTCTCGGGCCCCTCCCGAGATTTCAGGAGCTGTCACTTTCCATGCTATAAATCTATAAAAACTTCTGGGAGACCAGGCTCTCAGTTCAAGCCCTATACTCCCCTGGCTCTGCTCAGATTCACAGGCAGCCCTCCCTCCTCATCTGGAGGCTTCTGGAACCTGCTGTGTGCCCACCCCTGCCCATCCAGTCCTCCCACAGCTCAGCATATTGGGTGGAAGAGGAGATGACTCATGAAGACCCGCCCTGGCCCCATCCTGCATCTAGGTCTTTCCAACAAAACAGCATTTCCCGGGGTACCTCACCCCAACCAGCTGTGGGCCCTGTTCCCCTGGGCAGTCACAGGAACCCTTCTGGAACCTCATTCAGGGAGCGTCAGCGCCACTCCACTGCACGACGTCCTCCCACTGCAAAATCCTAAAGGCCTCCCTTGGCCTGGAGAGCCCTTCCCGGCCTGGCCCCATCTCCCCTGGGCTCCCTGCCATTCTTCCCACACCCCAGCTGCTCCCCGTTGTGCGACCCTGCACTGTCTGCGCCTTCTGCCCAGAATATTCTCCTGGCAGTTGGGAGGAGGACAGGAGGTTTGGAAAGGGCTAGGGCTACCACAGGGAGAGAAGGAGGGGGCTGATTTCACAGCTGAAGTCTCACTGTGTCCTGGCAGAGGCCTTCCCGGACCACCTGGCAGTCCCTGCTCACCCTCTTTTGAAGCCCCGGGCACTGCCTGAGCTCTAATCCCAGCTGTGTTGGTTTATTCGTCCATCGGCTCCCCTAGGTTGTGAGCCCTGGGACAGCAGGGGCCTTGTCCTGTCCACCACTGCCGCCCAAAACAGGACTTGGTGCCCACCCGCTCCCACACACCCTGGATATCCAGCGTCACTCCAAAAGGGACCTCTGCACGCCTTTCCTTCCCTTCCCTTCCCGCCCCTCCCCTCCAACCTTCCCCTCTTCGCCTAGGATCTGGGCTGATCCAGCCATCGCCCCCACACCCGGGATCCTTCCTGTCACGCCCAGTCCCAGTGGCTCCAGTACCCCGTTCACCCACTACTGGTTGAATCAATGAAGGGCTCCCCCCATTTGCCCCCCTCTCTCCCCGACCCCTCTCCCTCTTTTGCTTCCCTGCTCAGCCTCTCCCCCAGGAACCCTGACATCCTCACTATGGCACCCCCTCCATCACCACCCCACTGCCCCTGACTCCCTCTTCCTGCCACCTCCCTGCATCTCTGCCTACCCCTTCCCAGCCCCCACCTCTTCATAATCCCTTCCATTATTGCCCTGGCAGCCTGGCTGACGTCCTTCTCCTTCACTCACCCATCGGTCCCCACCGCCCCCTGGCCAGCCAGCTCCCTGCAGCGGCCCCAGCTCTCCAGGTTCCCTGTTCTCAATCGAGCAGCCCTCAGCCTCACACTGTCTCCGGTTCCACCTCTTCCCCGACCTTCCACGCGCCCTCCCAGCTGGCTTAGCCCTGCCCAGGCCCTTCTGTTGAAGTCCTCCCTAGACAATCCAGAAGTAGGCCTGGCAGCTACCTCCTTTCCCTCCCCTCCCACCACCATCTGTCAGAGTCTCTCACCTCCACTCTCCTCGCACACCTTCCTCAGCCCTTCCCTCCCGATTCGCAGGGACCTCCCAGGTCACTGACGACTCTGCCCACCACCGTTTCCGCGGCCTTCCAGACTCTTCCTAGTCTCTCGTCAACCTCCCACGTGCTCCAGATCCCAAGCCCAGATCCGCTCTTCCCATGGATGCCTCAAAATTACTCTCCACCACCCCATCCCACAGTTGCGTGTCCTCCAAGCTCAGCTCCCATCCCTGGTCACCCAGATTCCCCCAAATCATCCGGGCCGCTTCAGAACCAGCCGGGTCCCCAGACCTCTCCCTTACTACCCGCCTCCGGACCCATCATCCCTTTTTTCCCCCAGGGTCGCTCCACTGACTCCCAACTTGCTGCGGCGCCGTCGCCCTAGACCCCCGCCACAGCCTCCGAGGCCCCGCCCCCCGAGACCTACCCTCCCGCCCCCTTGCACCGCCCCCTGCGCATGTTCCCCTCCCCGCACCTCCCCGACC
>PVKV010019668.1:0-41665 GCA_004027835.1 Alouatta palliata | reverse complement strand
GAAGGGAGGAGGGAAGGGAGGAAGAAAGTTTTTTGTATTATTTCTTGGATAACTTCCTCCCATCTCCTTTCTCCTATGGTTCAGTCTCCTGGGCTGATTCTCTAATTTTTCTACTTTTCTTCCTTTCTTCCTCAACTTTTTGTCTAATTATTCTGCTTTCTCAGAGATTTCCTCAGACTTGCCATCCTTTTGGTTAATTGTTTTTACTAACCTGTATTTAATTTCTGAGTAGTTTAGTTTAGTTTTTTTGAGACAGGATCTCACTCTGTGGCCCAGGCAGGAGTGCAGTGGTACGATCTCGGTTCATTGCAACCTCTGCCTCCCAGGCTCAAGTGGATTCTTCCACCCCAGCCTCCCGAGCTCCCGGGACTACAGCAGACATGTGCCACCATGCCCAGCTAATTTTTGTATTTTTTAGTAGAGATGGCAGTACACTATGTTGGCCAGGCTGGTCTTGAACTCCTTGCCTCAAGTAATCCATCCGCCTCGGCCTCCCAAAGTGCTGGGATTACAGGCATGAGCCACTGCGCCTGGCCTTATTTTATTTTTTAATATAACCTGGTTCTCATTTTATCAATAATCTCTTACCTGTTTAAAAATACTAATTGCCATTTTAAAGGTTTTCTTCTGCTCCCTGAATGATTCCTATTTCCCTTTGATTTCTTTTTCTCTGTGCTTTGGTCTGTTTTTCCCATTGGTGGCTCTCCAGTCACATTTCTGCATGAGGCAGGACACAAAGTGCCGTTGGGTGACTGTGTACACCTGGCTTGCGACAGCACGCCTACCAGAACAAAAGCTCCTCAAGGCGAGGCTCTATGGCAGTTTTGTTTACAGATGGAGTGCCAGCACCTAGAATATTTTCTAGCACATAGCAGGTGTTCAGTAGTGGGTGCAGAAGGGAGGAAGGGTGGAAGGCAAGAATAAAAGGACATCTAGTGGCTTCTCATCTGTTCTAAATGTCAATCTTTGGTCTGGGACCATTCTCCGGAATTTTTCCAGAAGAGTCCTCTAATCTCATTCCTGGAAGTGTAAACCTGGCTCTCAGGAAACAGGTAGAGGAAGGGAGCAGTGGTCTCACCACTCAGCATACAGACTGCCATTTTTATGTATCTGCTCCTCAAAGTCACTCTGTCTGGTGTTCCTGAGAATACAGCAATGCCCTTCCTGTTTTTAAAGATCCTACTATGTGCTCAGAACTTTTTTCTGAATATGTTCTCTACGGTATGGAACAAAGTCCCTGCCCTATGAAGCTTATAGTCAGCTGGGGAGAAACATAAAATGGAAAAAAATATTAGACAGCTAGATAGATAGATAGGATATATATGATATGATATACATATGTATACATCCTATCTATCTATCTCTCAGTTAGTGACAAGTTCTATGAAGAAAAATAGGCTGGGCTCGGTGGCTCATGCCTGTAATCCCTGCACTTTGGGAGGATGAGGCAGGTGGATCACCTGAGGTCAGGAGTTTGAAACCAGCCTGGCCAACATGAAGAAACCCTGTCTCTACTAAAAATACAAAAAAATTAGCCAGGCGTGGTGGCGGGCACCTGTAATCCCAGCTACTCTGGAGGGTGAGGCAGGAGAATCACTTGAACCCAGAATCCCAGGACACGGAGGTTGCAGTGAGCCGAGATTGCGCCATCGCACTCCAGCCTGGGTGACAAAGTGGAAAAAAAAAAAAAAGAAAAGAATAGGACAAAGCGTGAGAGTAGAGGCAGGGAGACCAGAGGGGAGGCTCCTGCCCAGGTCCAGGTGAGAGGGGATGGTGGCTCAGCCAGGGTGGCAGAGGTGGAGGTGGTGAGCTGGGGTTGGATTCGGGACATACACACAGGTAGACCTGACAGGTTGGCTGAGGATTGGGTGATGGGTGAGAGAAAAGACAGAGTCTAGGGTGACTTCTGTTTTTGTGTTTGGGGAATTCGTTGGTGCCATTTTCTAAGGAGGGAGTCAGTAGGGGAGGGGTGGGTTCAGGGTAGAGATCAAGAGTACACTCTGGCCTCGTGAAGCATGAGATGCCAGTTGGACACCCTGGGGGAAATGCTGTGTAGACAGTGAGTCCACAGGTGGGAAAGTTAGAATGAGGTCTGGGTTGGATGTAAATGTATGAGTCTTCAGCTTACAGATGGTGTTCACAGTGGAATCCCTGATGAAATCTCCCAGGGAGTGAATGTACTCAGGCCAGTGGGCAGGGTTCCCATGGGGCAGGGCTGGCAGGGATGTAGCTGCTTCGCTCTGGGTGTGCGGGAAAGACCTGGGGACCTAAACATCCAAGATTCCCCTTCCCAAGCCACATCCCTATTTCCAGACTTGGACCACACCCTGCCTTGGAGACGCCTCATCCCTCTGAAATTCTGAGTTGTCCCTGGGTTCTGGGGGAACCAACAGCTGGCTTTTGGCTGCACTTGGCTCTGCAGGCACTCGGCTGAGCGCCGCTTCCTCTCCCGGCACACCGGTTCCCACTCCCCACCTGCTGTCTATCTTCCAAAATGCGCTCAACCTCTCGTGGAATGTGGCCTCTTCTCTCATCCTTAGGAGAGCTACTGTGTTATCATGAAGTGATTCACAGTTGTCTTAGCGTGGTTTTCAGAAACAGACCCGTGTGTTTAGCCCCTTGTGTTTCTCTAAGCCTTTGAAAGATGGAATTTAGTGTCAACACAGAAAGGGCTGAGGATTTAAAGTCAAACAGACCTGAGTTCAAATCTCAGCTCCTCCATTTGTAGCCCTTTAAGGCCACTGGTCCCCACTTTAGAAGGAGATAATCCCTGTTTCTCAGTTATCATGAGGAGAAGCTGGTTCCCTCAGTCTCCTCACCCCTTATAAATCCAACTCCCCAGGAGATGAAGGTAGAATGAGAGCTGGGTGCCAGGCGTGGCACACACCTTCACCCCAACACTTGGGGAGGTCGAGACAGGAGAATCGCTTGAGCTCAGGAGTTTGAGACCAGCCTGGGCAACACAGGGAGACCCCATCTTTATAAAATAATACAAAAATTAGCCCAGTGTGGTGGCATGTGCCTGTAGTCCCAGCTTCTTGTGAGGCTGAGGCAGGAAGATCACCTGAGCCTGGGAGGCTAAGGCTGCAGTGAGCAGTGATCTCACTGCCGCACTCCAGCCTAGACAACAGAATGAGACCTTGCCTCTAAAAAAAATTTTTTTAAGTAAAAAATATAAAGGAAGCCCGGGCACAGTGGCTCACGCCTGTAATCCCAGCACTTTGGGAGGCCAAGGAGGGTAAATCACGAGGTCAGGAGTTAGAGACCAGCCTGACCAACTTGGTGAAACCCCATCTCTACTAAAAATAAAAAAATTAAAAAAAAAAATTAGCTGGGCATGGTGACATGAACCTGTAATCTCAGCTACTACTCAGGAGGCTGAGGCAGGAGAACTGCTTGAACCCAAGAAGCGGAGGTTACAGTGACTTAAGATTGCACCACTGCACTCCAGCCTTGTGACAGAGCTAGACTCTGTCTCAAAAATATATATATAGATAAATATACATACAGATATATATATATATATATATTAGAATGGGAATAAAAAGAGACAAAAAGGCTGAGAGGAAGAGACAGCAAGCCTACCAGGGAGGAAAGCCACTCCTACTCCAGGTTCATCCCCAGCTGCTCCCAGGCCTGCTCATCACAGCCGTTTCTTTCTCTCCCGGGAACTGAATGGGCTTGACCATCCTGCATTTGTCTAACTTTGAAGCCAAGCAAGGAAGTAACATTAATATGACAAGTGAGGTCCAAACCACAGAAGGAGCTGCATTTCCATTTGGTAACCATAAACCTATCCTGCTCCCAACCCTAGGAGTGGGGGATCTTCATGCCCAGGTCCTCTGTGTCTGGGTGAAGCACATCCACGGGGATCAGGTATCAGAAAGGGCTGCTTACTTATGCTGAACATTCCCTCCAAAGTGGACTACAGTTGCACGCAGCTGATTCCCAAACTTGAACCAAAAAATCTTATAGAAATATGGATGTCTGTCCGATCTTTGACAAACCTGACAAAAACAAGCAATGGGGAAAGGATTCCCTGTTTAATAAATGGTGTTGGGAAAACTGGCGAGCCATGTGCAGAAAGCAGAAACTGGACCCCTTCCTGACACCTTACACTAAAATTAACTCCAGATGGATTAAAGACTTAAACATAAGACCTAATATCATAAAAACCCTAGAAGAAAATCTAGTCAAAACCATTCAGGACATAGGCATAGGCAAGGACTTCACGACTAAAACACCAAAAGCATTGGCAACAAAAGCCAAAATAGACAAATGGGACCTAATCAAACTCCACAGCTTCTGCACAGCAAAAGAAACAGTCATTAGAGTGAATCGGCAACCAACAGAATGGGAAAAATTTTTGCAGTCTACCCATCTGACAATGGGCTAATAATCAGAATCTACAAAGAAGTAAAACAGATTTACAAGAAAAAAACAAGCCAATTCAAAGGTGGGCAAAGGATATGAACAGACACTTTTCAAAAGAAGACATACATGAGGCCAACAAACATATGAAAAAATGCTCATCATCACTGGTCATTAGAGAAATGCACATCAAAACTACATTGAGATACCATCTCACGCCAGTTAGAATGGCGATCATTAAAAAATCTGGAGACAACAGATGCTGGAGAGGATGTGGAGAAATAGGAACACTTTTACACTGTTGGTGGGAATGTAAATTAGTTCAACCATTGTGGAAGACTGTGTGACAATCCTCAAGGACCTAGAAATAGAAATTCCATTTGACCCAGCAATTCCATTACTGGGTATATATCCAAAGGATTATAAATAATTCTACTATAAGGACACATGCACACGAATGTTCACTGCAGCACAGTTTACAATAGCAAAGAGCTGGAACCAACCCAAATGCCCGTCGATGATAGACTGGACAGGGAAAATGTGGCACATGTACCATGGAATATTATGCAGCCATCATAAACAATGAGTTTGTGTCCTTTGTAGGGACGTGGATGAACCTGGAAACCATCATTCTCAGCAAACTGATACAAGAACAGAAAATCAAACACCCCACGTTCTCACTCATAGGCAGGTGTTGAACAATGAGAACACATGGACACAGGGAGGGGAGCATCACACACTGGGGTCTGTCAGGGGGAAATAGGGGAGGGACAGCAGAGGGTGGGGAGTTGGGGAGAGATAGCATGGGGAGAAATGCCAGATATAGGTGATGGGGAGGAAGGCAGCAAATCACACTGCCATGTGTGTACCTATGCAACAATCCTGCATGTTCTTCACATGTACCCCCAAACCTAAAATGGAATAAAAAAATAAAAAATAAAAAAATAATAAAGAATAAAAAAAATAAAAAGAAATATGGATGTCTGCCGGGTGCAGTGGCTCACGTCTATAATCCCAGCACTTTGGGAGGCTGAGGTGGGTGGATCATCTGAGGTCAGGAGTTCAATACCAGCCTGGCCAACATGGCGAAACCCCGTCTTTACCAAAAATACAAAAAAACAAAAAATTAGCTGGGTGTGGTGGTGCATGCCTGTAATCCCAGCTACTTGGAAGGCTGAGGCAGGAGAAACATTTGAACCCAGAAGACAAAGGTTGCAGTGAGCCAAGATTACGTGACTGCACTCCAGCCTGAGCAACAAGAGCAAAACTCCATAAAAAAATAATAATAATAAATATGGATGTCTTCAGTCCTGACCAGCCCCAGCCCTCTGTCATACACCACATGTACACCACGTCACACGTCACATCATGTCACAAGCCATATCAAGGAGGACTTTGCTCCGGGGCCGGTGTCACAATACTTCAGTCAGCAATGCTGGAGTTAGCCACACCCGAAATCAAACAGCCAGCCTTCTAGAACTTTCTGGAAGTTTAGAAACATTCCTGTTCTTGTCTGAAAACCCATGTCTTTGCCATAATATGGTTTAGGACAGACCACAGTCCCGAGATGCCCCAGATCAATTCTGAGGCTGGTGTTGCTGCTTCGGAACATCACTCTGTATCTCTATAAATCCGAACAGATGCCACTGTGTGCCGGGCACTGGCAGAGGCCTTGGGGGCAGTCCCACTCACTGCCCACCAGGTGTCACAGTGTGGGCTTTGGAGTTCAGTCCTGCAGCCTTTTTTTTTTTTTTTTTTTTTTTGAGTTCTGCAGACTTGAGCCTGAAGTGCAATGCCACTGTGTGTCAGCTGGACACCATTGACCTTCCAGGGCTCCCAAGGTGACACTCCTTCCAGCCTTGGAGGTTACTATGAGGGTTAATGCAACAGGCTGTATAAAGCTCCCACATGTCTGCTATACTGTAGATGCGCGACAAGTCGTCATAGTTATTACCAATAAGTAAAAGTGTGTGGCCAGGCACAGTGGCTCACACCTGTAATCGCAGCACTTTGGGAGGCCGAGGCGGGCAGATCACGAGGTCAAGAGATTGAGACCATCCTGGCCAACATGGTGAAACCCCATCTCTACTAAAAATACAAAAATTAGCTGGGCGTGGCAGCGCATGCCTGCAATCCCAGCTACTGGGGAGGCTGAGGCAGGATAATTGCTTGAACCAGGGAGGCGGAGGTTGCAGTGAGCATAGATCGTGCCACTGCACTCCAGCCTGGCCACAGAGCAAGACTCCGTCTCTAAATAAATAAATAAGTAAAAATGTATTCCTTCCTGGGTGTCAGGAAAGTGTCAAAGTCACGAAAGGCTACAGGAGTTCAGAGGGTGGAGCCATCACCAAGCTGTCCTTCCTGGAAGACATGGAACTTAGCATAGTGTTGCCAGATGAATGGCAGAACTCCCATTTGAACTTGAATTTCAGGTAAACAATGAATTTTTTTTTTAGCATATGTCTCGAATATTGGATTGGACATACCTAATACTAAAAAAGGATTTGTTGTTTACCTGCAATTCAAATTTAACTGGGTATCCCATATTTTCATTTGCGAAGTCAGCCTAACCTGAAGAAAGGGCGGCATAGCCGGGCTGCGGGGAGAGGTCGGAGGGGAGCCTGCCAGGCTGAGAGGGAGAGCTAACATGCCTGTGCTCTTACATCTGCCAGGTGCTGTCCCGGGCAGTTTACAAGTGCCACAAATCCCTGTGAGGTATTTATTATTCTTTTCACTTTACAGACGAGGGAACTGAGACTCAAGACCACTGCAAGTCAGTATTTAAACCCTGGGTCTGCTTGGTCCCTAAGCACCTGTTTCTTCGTATGTACCACATCCTGAGGGCAACAGGGAAGCAAAGCAAAAGGGCATGAATGCCCACCTTCACGTTAGAACCCAGCACCTACCTGCCTCAGTGCTGTTCCCACACAGGCTCACTGTTGAGCATCACGGTTCTGCAGGGCCTCTTTCTTTCTTTTCTCTTTTCTTCTCCTTCCTTCGTTCCTTCCTTTCTCCTCTCTCTCTCTCTTTTTAATGGAGTCTCGCTCTGTTTCCCAGGCTGGAGTGCAGTGACGCAATGTTGGCTCAATGCAACCTCTGCCTTCCGGGTCCAAGCAATTCTCCTTCCTCAGCCTCCCAAGTAGCTGGGATTACAGGTGCACGCCACCACACCCAGCTATTTCTTTTTTTTTTTTAGACAGAGTTTCTCTCTCGTTGCCCAGGCTGGAGTGCAATGGTGCAGTTTCGGCTCACTGCAACCTGCACCTCCCTGGTTAAAGTGATTCTCCTGCCTCAGCCTCCTGAGTAACTGGGATTACAGGCATGCACCACCACACCCACCTAATTTTGTATTTTTAGTAGAGATGGGGTTTCTCCATGTTGGTCAGGTTGGTCTCAAACTCCTGAATTCAGGTGATTGTCTGTCTCTGCCTCCCAAAGTACTGGGATTACAGGCGTGAGCCACCGTGCCTGGCCTCTTTATTTTATTTTCTTTTCTTTTCTCTCTTTCTTTCTCTCTTTCTTTCTTTCTTTTAGATGGAGTCTCGCTTTGTCACCAGGCTGGAGTGCAGTGGGATGATCTTTGCTCACCGCAACCTCCGCCTCCCAGGTTCAAGCTATTCTCCTGCCTCAGCCTCCCAAGTAGCTGGGACTACAGGCATGTGCTACCACACCCAGCTAATTTTTTATATTTTTAGTAGAGACGGGGTTTTACCCTGTTAGCCAGACTGATCTCGATCTCCTGACTTCATATTCTGCCTGCCTCGGCCTCCCAAAGTGTTGGGATTACAGGCGTGAGCCACCGCGCCTGGCCTACACTTAAGTATTTAAAAACATTTCATGCTCTGAACTTTGCGTCATTTGGAGTATAGGTGTGGGCTCATGAGGTGGCTCCAGCCTGTAATCTCAGCACTTTGGGAGGATCGTTTGAGCCCAGAGGTTTGAAACCAGCCTGGGAAACATCATCTCTACAGAAAATTTAAAAATTAGCCGGGTGTGGTGGTGCGCGTCTGTAGTCTCAGCTGCTTGGGACGCTGAGGTAGGAGGATTGCTTCAGCACAGGAGGTTAAGGCTGCAGTGAGCCAAGGTCATGCCACTGCACTCCAGTCTCAGTTACAGAGCGAGACCCTGTCTAAAAACAAACAAACACCAAAATAGAGTATAGAAATAATTGTGTTGAATTTAGAACTGATTGAATTAAAAATACAATTTGAAGAGAATGTGGTTTTATTTTGTTGTTATGATACATACTGTCTTGCAAGGAAATCTTCTGTTTGGCATAGCATTTATGAGGGGTAAGAAAAATATGTAGCAAATTCATCTTTATTATGAAATTTCCTGGCACCTGACTGATGAAGGATGGTGCCACTCCAGCCACTGGGCACGGTTTTCTGTGGTGGCTTCTGGGGCTGGGTGGAACACAAGACTTCGCATGGAAAGAACACTTCATTCGTATGAATAATTCAAAGGCACCCAAAATGCTGCTTTGTTCAGTGGGAATGTTAACGGGAGTGAGAATCTATAAGTCTAGCTGTTGTGTTCAGCTTTTGAAAATGAGAAGCGGTCTGGGCAAGGCGGCTCACACTGGTCAGGAGTTCGAGACCAGCCTGGCCAACCTGGTGAAACCCTGTCTCTACTAAAAATAAGAAATTAGCTCGGCATGGTACTACATGCCTGTAGTCCCACCTACTTGGGAGGCTGAAGCAGGAGACTCACTTGAAACCAGGAAGCGGAGGTTGCGGTGAGCCAAGATCATGCCACTGCACTCCAGCCTGGGCAACAGAGTAAGGTTGTCTCAAAAAAAAAAAAAAAAAAAGGAAAAAGACTACTTAAGTGTAATGGCTTTTACCAAGATGGATCCGTGTCAATACAATATGGGGTTTTTATTTTCTGCAAAGTAATTCCCTTAACAAAAGAAGAAGTTTAATTCAACAAACATTAACCAAGATCCCACACTGGGCACGAAGCTGCAGGGAAGACAACTGCCAAGACACAGTTCTGGTCCTCAGCGGACTTGCGATGGGAAGGGACACATATTCAGCTAAATTTTAGAAGAGAAAGCACAAAGCAAACATTGTAAAAGACAAAATGTCACAGGGGCCCAGAAGAGAGAGTGATTAATTCGCTCTGTGGGGAGATGGTACGGAGCCAGGCTGGGAAGGATGAGTAGGATCTGACAGCTGGTGAAGGCGTCCCAGGCAGAGGGAACAGCTTAGGCAAAGGTAGAGGCCACCATGTGCGGGAGTCTAATCGTCGCCATCTAATTTATCAGCGTGCATGTCGCTCTATTCTAATTATGATGTCTTGTCAAATATTAGCACACCTGCTTGCTTCAGACGTCACAACCACATACCTGTATTATTAGCCCTGAAGGCCTTTAACTAATGACTTATAATAGAGTAGCTTTTAAAAAGATGCTAATTTCCCAGACTAAACCACCCTCGCAGGTCCAGAGGCCCCTTCCACGAATTCCAACACTGGGAACACACACCCTGACAAAAACAGACCCCTTTTCTTGCCCTTGCTTCTTGCCGGCTCTTCGGCATCTCTGCCTCTAAATCCAGTCGTTAACGCGTCCTCCAGGCCACACATGCACGCATATTACCAACGCCCCATCCACAGTGCCAGACAGGAAACACATTTGGAGGAGTTTAAACAATTTTAAAATGTGCTTTCAAATTTTACAACTTGCTTGACTTGCCCGAGGGAGGAACCAAGCCCCTTATATAAATGTCACCGCAAACCGGCTTGCTCCATATCCCACCCAGCTTGGGGACCTGGGATGTCTGGGGGGTTGTTTATTTTTATTTTATTTTTCTTTCTTTTTTTTTTTTTTTTTACATTTCATCTGTGTCTTCTGTGGGTACTGGCTTTTTAAATCATGTTTATTTTATATGCTCTCCCAGTAGCCGGGGGAGAGGAGACACTTTCTCATTCCACAGACCAGCAGCCACACAGCCAGCCTAGGGCGAAAGCATTTAGCAAGCTCTGGGATGACCTCTGAAGAAACATCTCAAGGAGAGGGTTTCCTGGCGGTGAATCAGACAGTTTCTAGACCCAGGGGGCTGTGGAGCACAGGAAAGGCCCCTTCCCTGGCAGCAGGGGTAGGATGGACCTCTCTAGATCTGGGAGGAGTTAAACCTCAGGGCCTCAGTCCCTGGCCCAGTGCCTTATTCACAAAAAGCCCTCAGGATACCACACGAGCTTCCTCACCCACTGTCCCTCTCACTGGTTCACAAACGAGGGGCTCCAGTTAACTTTTGTTTGTTGGGTTTTTTTGTTTTTTTTTTTTTTGGAGACAGAGTCTCACTACATCACCCAGGCTGGAGTGCAGTGGTACAGTCTCAGCTCACTGCAACCTCTTCCTTCTTGGTTCAAGTGATCCTCTTGCCTCAGCCTCCCAAGTAGCTGGGATCACAGGCGCCCACCACCATGCCCAGCTAATTTTTGTGTTTTTGTAGAGACAGGACTTCACCACGTTGGCCAGGTTGGTCTTGAACTCCTGACCTCAGGTGATCCGCCTGCTTGAGCCTCTCACAGTGCTGGGATTACAGGTGTGAGCCACCGCACCTGGTCTTTTGTTGTTGTTGTTGTTGTTTTGTTTTGTTTTGTTTTGTTTTGTTTTCAGGTTTGCCAGGAAAAAAACAGGGATGAGGCAGAGGGAAGGAAGATCTTGGGTGTGTCCTGGGCCTGATGGAAGGGTGTGGGGAGGAGCCAGATGAATGGTTTTAATGAGGGCCGTGGGGCCTGGGGAGCCTGGCTCTGCACCTTTAGTGACTAAGTGCAGCCCAGAGTTGGAGACAGGACCTGTCCCTAACCTGTGCAATGCACCACCTGGTGCAGTAAATTGACGGCTGTGTCCTCAGCTCCTGCCCCCAGGATAACCTTGACTGCCCTCACCCCAGGCAGGTGATCCCTCACTTGGCCCAGGCTTTCTGCAGAAGGACGTGGCTGAGCTGCTGTCCCAGGAGGGGCCGTGGCAGCCACCTATGGGGAGTGTGGTGGCTGAGTGCACACTGGGGTTGGAAATCACCTCTCAGGAGCGTCGTGGCCTGCAGGGCCTGAGGAAGCTCCAGAATGGCTCTGTGGCAAAGCCGTCATGTTCAAAGAGGACTAGCAGTCCCACTGAGGCACAGCGTGCTGCCAACTGTGCAGATCCATGCTCAGTCCAGCCCCAGCGAAGCCTGTCAGGGCCCCATGCATAGAGGTGGCTATGAACGTAAACTAAAGATGAATCTAAAAGTCAGATGATTAAAAAAAAAAAATCAGGCCGGGTGCAGTGGCTTATCCCATTCCCCTAAATGTTTCTGGAGATTCCCCCTTATCCTGTCTTAGACTACAGTCCCTTCCCCCAAACCAATCTCTGTGGCCTGGGGCTGCTCTGCTGGGACCGGCCCGTCTCAGGATATTTGCCCCCTACTGGACCTGGGAAATGGGGTGATCCCACTCAAACCACAAACAAGCCAAGGAAATCAGGAGCAAACCTGTGTTTTGAAGGAACAACAAGGAGTTCTATTTCAGAACGTTAAATTCAAAGTGCTTGGAAATTGACAAAAAAATGGATTGGGAAGTTGCAAATTAGAGCCTGGGAATCATGTTTTGAGTTAGAGAAGTGGAAAGAGAACATAGGACTGGTGTTTGAGGCCCCGGAATTGCCATGCGTGAGGGTGGAGAACTGACTTTCAAATGCAATGCCTGCAGGGGGCCAAGTACATTTGTCAGGGAGGAAAAATATAATCTTTAGCTGGCATCTCATCACCCAGAAGAAAGAGAACAAATCTATGGACCGGGCGTGGTGGCTTACACCTATAATCCCAGCACTTTGGGAGGCTGAGGCGGGCAGATCATGAGGTCAGGAGTTGAAGACCAGCCTGGCCACCATGGTGAAAACCCACCTCTACTAAAAATACAAAAATCAGCAGGTCGTTGGTGGCATGCACCTGTAGTCGAGGCTACTCAGGAGGCTGAGGACAAGGCTCACTTGAACCAGGAGGTCGAGGCTGTAGTGAGCTATGATGGTGCCACTGCACTCCACCCTGGGCGACAGAGTGAGACCCTATCTCAAAAAAATCAAATAAAATAAAATGAGGATAATAATACTACCTACCTCTCACGGTGACTGTGAAGATTAAGTGGATTCATGCACACAAAGTGCTTCAAATGAGCCTGGAATGGATAACATGTTCTTTTTTTTTTTTTTTTTTTTTGAGATGGAGTTTCGATCTTGTTACCCAGGCTGGAGTGCAATGGCGCGATCTCGGCTCATGGCAACCTCTGCTTCCTGGGTTCAAGTAATTCTCCTGCCTCAGCCTCCCGAGTAGCTGGGACTACAGGCACGCACCACCATGCCCAGCTAATTTTTGTATTTTTAGTAGAGATGGGATTTCACCATGTTGACCAGGATGGTCTCGATCTCTTGATCTGGTGATACACCCGCCTCGGGCTCCCAAAGTGCTGCAATTACAGGCGTGAGCCACCTCGCCCGGCCCAAGAACATGTTCTATAAACATGAGCCGATGCTGTTACTATTCCCAGGGCAACTTCCCAATTAAAAACAACCCCTCAGCCTGTTTCTGCAGCCAGTCTGGGTTTGCCCAAGGGCCCTTCTCCAGCCCAATCTGGAATGCCCTCAGCCCATTTAAAACCAATCTCCTGGTAAGCCCAGTCTCCAAAGGACCTCCCCTAGGACGTCCACCATCTCCTAGACATGGGGATTTTGTGCCAGGACAGGAGCGCTTTTTTCTGAGCCCCACAGGGCCGTGTGCCTCCCCCAAGGAATTTACCACATTCCACCTGGCATTCCAGCTATTTGTTTTCTCCTGCCTCACCTCTCTGGGTGGTTTCTGGCCTCCTCCCTACTCCCCCTTGCCCAAGCTCTGTCTCTCCAGAGCTTTTTGTACCCTCCTCCCACTTTTACTTAGGCAAGACCTACTCCTGTTTAAGACGAAGCTCAGGGTCCGCCAGATCCAACAGCACCCGGCCCAGGCTGGTGGACTTGATGATACCAGGGCCAAGAGGAAGAAGGAGAGCAGGGGGTGCGGGGAGACTACAGTGGAGCCAGGGGAGGAAAAAGGACCAGGAAGGAGGGAAGGAGCTCTGGGGGACAGATCTTCCCCGTTACTTTCCCCTTGCCTCTGCAGGGGCAAGGCAGTGTGGCCCACGGGATTCCTTTGGGCATGGAATGCCCTTGCTCACCATCCCCACCTGAGAACCCTCAAAAGTCACTTCCCCCACTCATCATTCTGCCCTCGAGGAACCTCAGCACTCTTGGCCACCTCATCCTAGGGTATTTACCACATGCTATCATTTGTGGTCCCGGGACTCCTCCCCACTTCCCTATATCCTTACTTGCAGTATCAGCACGTTTGCCTCCCATCTGCCTGTGCAGGGACTACGCGAGGGGAAATGCACACCACTCGTGCTTCTGCACAATCCACTCCCCAGGCTTAACGCCAGGCCCACACATCTGTTATTTCATGTGATCCCTGTAATAATTGCACAGAGGCCGGACACAGTGGCTCATGCCTATAATCCCAGCACTTTGGGAGGCCGAAGCGGGTGGATCACTTGAGGCCAGGAGACCAGCCTGGCTAACACAGTGAAACCCCATCTCTATTAAAAATACAAAAATCAGCCATGTGTGGTGGCAGGCACCTGTAATCCCAGTGACTCGGGAGGCTGAGACAGGAGAATCACTCGAACCTGGGAGGTGGATGTTGCAGTAAGTTGAGATCATGCCACTACATTACAGCCTGGTGACAGAGAGAGACTCCATTTCAAAAAACTAAAGGTAAAAATAATAATAATAATAATTGCACAAAGAAGGTAGTCTTCACCCTATTTTATGATGAGGAAAAGATGAGGCTCAGAGAGATTAAGTAACTTTCCCAAGTTTCCGCAGCTGGGTCCCAGACCCACCCCTCTCTGCACTGCCTCCCTGCTCACCCGCTGCCTATCAGACATGGCCTGCATCACCTAGGCAGAGCGCCTGTTATACAAACAAATGAGATGGCCATTATCTGGACATCTCCCACCTGCAGGGACAGGCCAGGGTGAGTTAAGCCCTGGGGGAGTGCATCTCAAAGCCTGTCCCACAACCATCTCAGGTTCCCTCTGAGACTGTCCCACACCCAGCCCTTTTCTTTCTCTTCTCTACTGACTCCCCCCATTTGCTGCCAGTAGATACAGTATTTGGTGCCAAGACTTTCCTTTATCCCCAGGACAGCCAGGCAAGTGTGGCATAGAAGGAATAGCATGGTGTGGATCCAAGCCCCCTCAAGTGTACCCACCTGAGTTTTTTGTTGTTGTTGTTCTTTTGAGATGGCTGGAGTGCAGTGGTGCAATCTTGGCTGACTGCAACTTCTGCCTCCCAGGTTCAAGCCAGATTCTCCTGCTTCAGACACCCAAGTATCTGGGACCACAGGCATGCACCACCACGCCCGACTAAATTAATTTTGTATTTTTAGTAGAGATGGGGTTTCCCTATGTTGGCCAGGCTGGTCTCAAATGCCTGACCTCAAGTAATCTGCCCGCCTGGCCTCCTAAAGTGCTAGGATTACAGGTGTGAGCCACCACACCTGGCCTTCCTTTTTTTTTTTTTTTTTTTTTTTTGAGAGAGTGAGAAAGAGTCTTGCTCCATTGCCCAGGCTGGAGTGCAATGGTGCCATCTTGGCTTACTGTAGCCTCTACTTCCTGGGTTCAAGCAATCCTCCCACCGTAGCCTCCCAAGTAGCTGGGGACCACAAGCATGTGCCACCATGCCCAGCTAACTTTTTGTATTTTTTTGTAGTGATGGGTGGCTCACGCCTATAATCCCAGCACTTTGGAAAGCCGAGGTGGGCAGATTACTTGAAGTCAGGAGTTCGAGACCAGCTTGGCCAACATGGTGAAACCCTGTCTCTCCTAGCCAGGCACGAGGGCGTGCGCCTGTAGTCCCAGCTACTCGGGAGACTGAGGCACAAGAATTGCTTGAACCTGGGAGGCGGAGGTTGTAGTGAGCAGAGATCGTGCCACTGCACTCCAGTCTAGGAAACAGAGCAAGACTCAATCTCAAAAAAAAAAAAAAAAAAAAAGATGGGGTTTCACCACATTACCCAGGCTGGTCTCAAACTCCTGGACTCAAGTTTGCTAACCTCAGCCTCCCAAAGTGCTGGGATTACAGACATGAGCCACTGTGCCTGGCCCCCCACCTTGGTATTCAGAAAAGTTCTGAATACCATGACCTTTCAGAGCCTTGGTTTTCTCACTGGTCAGTGGGGATGTAATTCCTGCCCTTGCCCACCTCGCAATGTGTAGGAGTCTATAAAGAGGAAATAGCATGTGATAAAATGTACAACTGAAAACACTGGACTGTAATAAAATGTTACACAAATGTAAGGGATTCCAAGTTGGTTGTAACATGGGCATTAAACTGTAACTTCTCAAAGATATTGACCATAAAACTTACAGAGCCATGGGAAAAAAAAGAAGTGTGCGTGCTCCTGAGCCTTAACTTCTATGGGTGATTTTTTTTCTCTACATTTGTATTTCTCTACATTTTCTTTTTTTTTTTTCTTTTCTTTTTTTCTTTCTTTCTTTTTTTTTTGAGACAGAGTCTCACCACTCTTGTTGCCCAGGCTGGAGTGCAATGGCATGATCTCAGCTCACCGCAACATCCGCCTCCTGGGTTCAAGCGATTCTCCTGCCTCAGCCTGGCAAGTAGCTGGGATTACAGGAGGCATGCGCCACCACGCCCAGCTAATTTTTGTATTTTTAGTAGAGACGGGGTTTCTCCATGTTGGTCAGGCTGGTCTCAAACTCTCCATCTCAGGTGATCTGCCCACCTCGGCCTCCCAAAGTGCTGGGATTACAGGCATGAGCCGCCGCACCTGGCCTTCTCTACATATTCTGCACTATTCACGTTACTTAAACTTCAAGTAGCTGATATTCTGCTCTTTGCAGCCAAAATCACTGCTCACTTATATAATGTCCCAAACTGAAATCTCCATTCATCCTTCCTAGGCCTGCTCCTCACCTGTTTCCTATCCATAAGGAGCACTCCTGCCCACCAAGCCATCCCGGACTTCTCCCAGCCTCACGCCCATGGCTCAGCTCTCACCCGTCTCTGTCCTCTGCCTCCCACCCATTTGCCACTCTTCTGCTCCCCCCATCTCCTCTAGGGACAGGAGTTGGGGGGAGCAGAGGACAGGGAGCTGAGCCATGGGTATGAGGCTGGGAGTGCCACTGTACCCCAGCCTGGGCAACAGAGCGAGACACCATCTCAAAAAACACAAACAATTAGCTGGGCTTGATGGCGTTTGCCTGTAGTCCAATTATTTGGAAGGCTGAGGTGGGAGGATCGCTTGAGGCCGGGAAGTGGGCATGAAGCTCCCCACCTCAAGGTTGAGGAGTAGCAGAGGAGGGGTGAGCAGAGGGCGGAGACGGATGAGTGGCTCTTGGCCCTAGGCACTCCTGCTGCAGCTCCTGCAACTCAGGCCTAACCAGACCTCTACCTCTGGGCTCCCTTCCCCACCTCATTCTATTCCCCACAGTAATTTTTCTAAAATACAAATCTGATTATGTTTCCTGCTTAACCAACTACGGGCTCCAGAGTAACATTCAAAATCCTTAGCATGGCCCACACACTCTCTGTCTCATCTCCTGCCTCTCCCCCAGACATATTCTATAACTTTTTTTTTAAGAACCAGGGTCTTACTATGTTGCCCAGGCTGCACTTGAACTCTTGGGCTCAAGTGATCTTCATGCCTCAGCCTCCCAAGTAGTTGAGACTATGGGTGTACACCATCACACCCAGCTATTCTCCAGCGTATTCACTGCACAAGGTCTCACCTCTCTACCTGTGTTCTTTGTTCCCTCCTCCCGGAATGGGGATGCCTCCTTATTCTCCAAAACCCATTTCAAATAGATCCTCTTCTGTGAAGCACTCCTCACCCCAGATGAACATTCCTTCCTCTATGAGTCCATAGCTTGTTATACTACTTATACCTCTATTATACTTCTTATCGTGTATTCTAATTACACAGTCGCCAGAATTATACATTCTTTAGGACAAGGACGTATTTCAGCGTCCCCAGTGCCTCCCAGTATAGTGTTTGTCTTAAATGGTTACTAAATTTCTGGTGGAAAAGGCCCCAGTATAAAGCACCTTCTGGCTGGGCGTGGTGGTTCACACCTATAGTCCCAGCACTTTGGGAGGCTGAGATGGGTGGATCACCTGAGGTCAGGAGTTCAAGACCAGCCTGACCAACATGGCAAAATCCCATCTATACTAAAAATATAAAAATTAGCCAGGCGTGGTGACGCACCCCTGTAATCCCAGCTGCTCAGGAGGCTGGAGCACGAGAATCCCTTGAACCCAGGAGGCAGGGGTTGGAGTGAGCCTAGATCATGCCACTGCACTCCAGTCTGGTAAGAGAATGAGACCTTGTCTCAAAAAAATGAACAAATAAATAAAAATAAAGCATCTTGTGCTGCTTTCCGTGCAGAAATTGAGTCCCATCCTTCCGAGCTTCTGCTCTTCTCATCTCCCTCCCACTCCCCATCCTACCCAACTTCCTTTTCCCTGCAGTAGACTTCCAGGGAGAGTCCACCTTCTCCCACAGAGTCTGATCCCTCCTGAGTGGGATGTGGAGTGGAAAATTTACAGAATATGTCTGGGAGAGCGGCAGGAGATGAGACAGAGGTGGTGTGGGGGCCATGTTGCCAAGGGCCATAAGTACCATGCTAAAGGATTTGGAAATTACCCTGTAGCCTATAGATGATTAAGTAGAAACAGATCTTTTAGGTTATAGTCACCTCTGTCCTCAATAAGATCACTGGACTAGCATCAAAAGATCTGGCTTTGGTTTGGCAATATCAAAAGCTTTTTCACACATCCGTATGCCCGAATGTAAGCAGGTTCAGAGTAGGTGCTCCATAAGTGCTTGTTGTTAAAGTCAACTGCAGGGTTATTTCTAAGTTCTTTTTTAAAGACCGTCTAGCTCTGTCACCCAGGCGGCAGTTTTTTTTATAAAGACAGGGTTTCACCACGTTGGTCAGGCTGGTCTTGAACTCCCGACCTCAGGTGATCCGCCCGCCTTGGCCTCCAAAGTGCTTGGATTACAGGCATGAGCCACCATGCCCGGTCTTTTTTTTTTTTTTTTTTTTTAATTTCCTCCTCCTCCTTCTCCTTCCTGTCTAACTTCTTATTCTTATTATTTTGTGTAGAGATAGGTTCTCAAAATGTCACCCAGACTGATCTCTAATTCCTGGCCTCACAAGATCCTCTCAGCTCAGCCTTCCAAGAGTCCTAAGTTCTTTTTTTTTTTGAAGTGGGCTTCATGCCCACTTCCCAGCCTCTGCAGCCCAGGCTGGAGTACAGTGGCATGATCTCAGCTAGCTGCAACCTCCACCTCCAGGGTTCAAGCAATTCTCCTGCCTCAGCCTCCTGAGTAGCTGGGATTACAGATGCCCACCACCACGCCCAGCTAATTTTTTTCCTCATTTTTTTAGTAGAGACAGGGTTTCACTGTGTTGGCCAGGCTGGTCTCAAATTCCTGATCTCCTGATCCGCCCACCTCGGCCTCACAAAGTGCTGGGATTACAAGTGTGAGCCACCGTGCCCGGCCTCCAATAGTCCCCAAATTCTAAGAGCCAATCAACCCAACTGCTCAGCAACTGAGGGATGTTTGTGCATGGATATGTTTATTTATTTCTGTCCTGCTTTCACTGCAATGGCAAACTCTGAAATACTCACCTAATGAAGCATTACACTGCCTTAAAAACATTGCTTACAAAGAGTTTATAACATGGAAAATGCCTTCCGTTGTAAAGGAAAAAAAGCAGCACACAATTGAAATGAGTCATATTTATCACATTGTCTAAAAGCAAGCAAAGAAAATCTTCTCCCCAGCAAAGACTGGCAGGGCAGGGAGGCCAATGCTAATTAGCCGGTGGTTCTCCCCTCCCCTTATCCTCCTGTTCTCTATTTCCCAACTTTGATTTTTTTTTTTTTTTTTTTTGAGACGGGGTTTCACCATGTTGGTCAGACTGGGCTCGAATTCCTCACCTCAGGTAATCCACCCGCCTTGGCCTCCCAAATTGCTGGGATTACAGGCATGAGCCACCACGCCCGGCCCCAACTTTGATTTTTTCTCACTCTGTTGTCCAGGCTGGAGTGCTGTGGTGATATCTCGGCTCACTGCAACCTCCGCCTCCAAGGTTCGAGTGACTCCGGAGTAGCTGGGGATCACAGGTGCGTGCCACTACAACCAGCCAGTTTTGTATTTTTCGTAGAGAAGGGGTTTCACCATGTTGGCCAGGCTGGTCTCTAACTCCTGACCTCAAGTGATACACCCACCTCGGCCTCCCAGAGTGCTTGGTTTACAGGCATGAGCCACCACGCCCAGCCTATTTTCCAACTTCTGAAAAATGTGTGCACATTACTAATAAAGTGGAGAAGTACACACTTTATGTTTCAAAATGACCTTGAGTAAGTAAGGAGGAGGTTGCTCTCAGCCCAGCTTCTGCTCCTCCCCCTGCTGCCCCACCTCATTGCCCAGAGATGCCTCTGGGGCTGAGCCAGGTTTTATTTGCCCCAGGGCCCCGCAGTCCTGGCCTTCTCCACCCCAAACCACTGGGCGCTCAACAAAGGATTTGCAATCCAGTAGCTGCACCTGTTCCCAACTAGAAATGCTGCCTCCAGGCAGCCAGGGCCTCCCCCAAGGCCTCAGAGGGTTAACTCTGCCCTCCCCTAGGAATTCCCAGAAAGGACTCACAGAGGAATTTCCCAGACGTGCAGACAGACAGACAGACACCTCAGGCAGCTCTCCACACTAAGCACAGATGTTTGCCTGCGGGTGATGTGCTGTTGGCCAACAGAGGCACACAAATTTGTGGTGAGAAGTAGCACAGAGCAACAACGGAGAAAAGACCCACCTGGGCAGGCTGGGGCTGGCATGAGGAAGGGACTGGAAGGGGGCCCCAGAGTGGGTCAGCAGATGGAGTCTGCAGGCGCAGAAGTGCCTACTGTTGTCTCTGTCTGAATGGCACAGTGCCTGCAACTCTCCCTAGGCAGAGCAGGCATGGCAGGGGCTCCAGGAGGGCTCAGGGCAGCGTGGCTGTGAGTAGTGGGGCTGCAGTCTGGGCTTGGGCTCTTAGCCAGTTTGTTGTCCTGGTGGCTTGTCAATATCCCCTGCTGGCCTGGCGGCTCCCCAGGTAGTGATTTTATCTTAAACCCACCCACCTTCCTTTCTCGGTACCCATCACAACACCAGCTCATCACAACACTCGGCGTCTAGGGCTGCTCCAGTAGGACTGATGGTCAGCCCCCATACGGATAGGGGAGTGGATAGAGGAGTGATGGGATCGAGGCCCGAAGTGAGAATGCTGGGGACAGCGCCAAATCAAGGAAAGAGGGCTCCAGGTCCTGTCAGTGCCCAGAATTTCCCTGCACCCTCTGCACCCAGCTTGCTCCAGACCTAGACACAGGCGAGAGCTGACGTGGCCCCGCCAGACTGGGCCTAACGAGCCCGAACCTGCCCGCCCCAAGCAGCTGCAGCGTGGGACCTCCTATGTTCCCTTTCAGTCCCAGTGGTCAGAGAAAGCAGGGAATCTGGCCCAAAGCTGTCTCCTCCAGGAGGCAACCGGGGCCACCCTCTCTAAAGAGCTACCAGCATCCCTCCCCTCTGTTGGTTTTTCAGAGCAGTTACATCCAGCATAAGTTAAGCTGCTGGCCAGGCGTGGTGGCTCACGCCTGTAATCCAAGCACTTTGGAGGCCAAGGTGGGCGGATCACCTGAGGTCGGGAGTTCAAGACCAGCCTGACCAACATGGTGAAACTCCGTTTTTTTTTTTTTTTTAAAAAAAGTTAGGTTGCTTCACTGAATAGTGAGTGATCTCACTCACTCCACAGACGTTTACTGACCGTCTGCTATATGTGGTAGATGCCGCGCCAGGCGCTGGCAACAGGATAATGAACAAAACAAAAACCCCTGTCCTCGTGGAACTTTGACCCTATGGAAAGTGAGAACTGGGATGCAGTACTCTCGCCGGGGCCACGTTGGAGGTCGACACCCAGGTGGGGTTTCCCTAGGTGAGCAAAAGGCGCGTGAGGTGCCGCCTGGGACCAGTCGGCTGGTGGACTTCGGCCTGGGCAGGAGGGGCTGGCCGCACCCGGACTAACGTTTGGCTGGGCACGTCGCCTGGGGCAGGTGCGCGAGGGAGAGGGGGAGTGGCGCTGGCCGTGCGCAAAACCGGGCCGTGACCCGGCCACGGGGTTACAGGCCTTGGTGGTCTGTAAGTATCGTAAACTTAGCGAATACGGCCTCCAGCGGCCTGAGCGCACGTGGGGGTGCAGTGGGGAGCCGGCTGGTCCCTCCCCAGCTCCAGGCTCCTCCCCCGCGGGGGTCAGCGCCAGACTTGCCTCGGCGTCCGGGCCCCGCGTAATTACAGGGGTTGTAGCCAGGCCTGGCCGTAAAAGAGGAGGATGAAACGCCCTGGGAAGCTGGGCCGGAGCTGGCAGGGGCACCGGGTCCCCGGCTTCCCGCGATGCGCAGCCGCAGGGAAGAGCCGGCTAGGGATGCGCACACACACAGCACCAACTCGGCGCGCACACAGCCACACAACCAAACACGGAAACCACCAAACGCACTCAGACACACAGCATTCTGCTCTCCCGCTCCAGGCTCACTCCCGAGCCTAATCAAACACCTGCCCGCCCTCTCCACCCCAGGAGCTGACACCCGCCCGCCAAGCCCTCTCCAGACGGCAGCAGATCCCGGCCGGGAGAAGAGCCCCGAGAGGCAAATTCCAGCGGGTTTGTTTACACGGCACGGGGGAGGGGGCCGAGCCGGGTACTGGGGCCCGACTGACTGGGAGCCCCAGCTCAGACTGGGCCAGCCCCAGCTGTGCAGCCTGAGGACTGCGCACTAACAGTCCTCCGTCCCACCCCACCCCCGCTGCACCCCGGTACGTGTCTCCCCTCCTCTTCACACACTGTTCACAAACATTAGCATACGTATGTCAGAGTTTCACACGCTTCCACACACGCGGCTGTGATACTACTCGCAAATGCTTTCACACTTGCGCGCCATCACACGTATTTCATGTGTGGTTACAGTTCGTCACCCTTCATGCCCAGATTCTCACAGTCCATATTCAAGAGCCCGTTCGCACGGTGTACGCGTGTGTTGTCTCACACACACACACACACACACACACACACACAGGTTATTGGTGCCCTCTGGCGAATCTAAAACAAGAACGGACCCCTCGTGAGCCCACGGTCCCGCGTGTGGCTCCTGCGCGCGGGCACTGATGGGATGGACAGAAGCGCCCTTAGCCCCGGCCGCACACGTTACACACTCGATCACACACAGCGACGCACTTTATTCCCGGCATCCAGGCGATGACACAATCTCCAGAACAAAGACAACATTGACAAACCCAACAAAAACAAACAGCCGCGTGTGTGTGGGGAGGAGCAGTCTAGCGCAGAGTCCAGGAAGGGGGTGGGGGAGGAGGAGAGTGTGGGAACCCGGGCGCCCAAGCCTGGGTGTGAGAGGCTCGGAAAGGTGCGGGACACGTCAACAACCTCGCACCCTGCAAGGTCCGCGCGCCACGCAGCAAAGCCGGGTCCCGTACCCCCGCGTTCGCATACACGCACTTGCGAGTTCTCCCCTTCTCCCACACGCGACTGCACCCAGGGACACAGGCCCATCACCCGGACAGGCTCACAAAGCTCCATGCAGACCCACAAGTGAGTGAACACACAGCTCTGAGCAGATCTGCCGGGGCAAAGGAGTGCGCGTCGCTCTCTCCCGCACCCCCAGCCTCCTCGCCTCTCCTGCCCGCCCATCCTCCACCTCCCCAGCCCCCAAGCCCCGGTGCAGCCGCGCGCCGGGCGGGGCGAGGGCGGGGCGGGGTGTCGGGAGGCGCCGGCCCAAAAAGGCGGAGTCGCCAGGCTAAGGGGCCAGATCTTTGAGCCCAGCGCTGACTGCGCCTCGGAGAAAGCCAGCGGGAACCCAGACCCCGAGGAGCCCCGCGTCCCCGCCCGGCCTGCCCAGGCCCCGCGCTATGGAGTTCCTCTGGGCCCCTCTCTTGGGTCTCTGCTGCAGTCTGGCCGCTGCTGATCGCCACACCGTCTTCTGGAACAGTTCAAATCCCAAGTAAGCCTCGAGTCTCCCGCTGGCAGCCTGGGCGCCCGGCTGGCACTGCCCTCCCCACCGGGATAACTGTCCCGGCCAACCCCTGAGCTGAGCCTAGGGGAGATGATCGAGGTAGGAGGGACGCTGTAGATTTTCCTCTCCTCACTTCTCCCACATATCTGGGAGCACCCCACCCCGGGCCAGGAACCTGCTGGTGTCTGCTTTCACAGGCTTACATCTGCCCTGCCCTTCCTTCTCTCTGACACTCCTATTACTCTGAAGTGAGGGACCCATGCTGGGCAGTTTCTACCTCCAGCACAGACTTGGCCCCTGGCAGCCAGGGCCCTTGTTCTAGGCCCCCCAGCGTGAAAGCCTTGACTCCCCTCCTTGTGTGTCCCTTGGGCATCTGCCCACACTGACAGGTACCTGGTGTGACATCAAGAGTGCGCAGAATGCTCAAGGTAACCCCAGAAGGACCTCTCAGGAGGGACCTGGGCTGTAGGCATTCATATGCATTCATCCTGTATTTAAAGCAAACCTGGAAGGCCCCCCACTAGGGGTCTTTTGGGGTGGTGTGAGTGAGGCACATGCTGTGCATGGGTAGGTTGAGGGAATCACCTGTTTATGGGGCTCTCAAGTAGTAAAACTGAAGAGCTGGGGAGAGGGCTGTCATGGGAAAGCTTCAGAAGGAAAGGAAGGGGTTAAAGGGGTTACGGAAGGGGTTAAAGGGGTTACAGAAGGCTCTGGGCAGGAAGGAGTTAATTTCTCCTGGGCAGGTTTAGGCCTGTGAGGCAAATGGTACTGGGAGGAAGACTCTGTCGGCCCCTTTGTTCTTGCCCTTGAGTTTTCTGAAGTTATGGGAACAATATTTGTGGAATTACTAGAGAGGGTGAGGGGGGAATGGGGGAGGAGGACTGGGTAGCTTGGGACCACAAAAGCCACCCACCCACCAGCTTAGCACCCTCAGCCCTATTGAGCCTGCACCCCACTCCCCTTTAGAAATACATTGTGCCAGCTTCCTCTGACCCTGTGGCATCGCCTGGTGAGGCAGTCTGTTGTCTGTAGCTTGTTGAGGTGGGGGAGAGAACAGCCAGCTGCCAACCCCAGAGGGCAATGCCCTCCTGCCTGTGGGCACCAGGGAGGCCCAGCCAGCCCTCCATCACCCACTGCCTGCTGCCTGTGCTCTGCCTCCTAGACCCGATGCATCTCGCCCTAGTATGGGAGAGAGCAAAGTCCCTGTTTATGCCCATGCCAGGTGTTGACTGAAGGAGGAGGAGGGGACAGGAAGCCATGAGTAGGGAGGGGGGGACCCTGGCCTTTTCCGTTCCCAAGCTCCCAGGTTTCCTCTCTTTCAGGAAGGAGCCTTTTCCTTACCCACCTCCCCGCCTTCCCTGACGCCGGTGCCCCCCTTTCCCAGATAGGGAGCAACATGAGATGAAGGCTAAGTAGAGCAGACTGTACCCCTAGGAGAGGGGGCTGGTGGGTGACCCTCTGGCCACACACACACACACACACACACACACACAAAATCATACCCAGGACTAAAGAGATGCCAGTCCAGAGTAGAGGTCCCCAAGCAGCCAAGCTGAGCCCAGCGTGGGGCAAATATGAGGCTACAATGAACTGGGTAGGTGTGAGGCTGGCATGGGTGACTCAGGCCAGTGGGCATCAGCCCTGGGATCTCCAGGCCTCAGGCAGGGGCAGCATGCTGAGAAGGGCGCCGGCCTCCCTCATGCTGGAGGGCAGGCCCCTCATTCCAACCTGCCAGCTCCCTTTGTCCGGAGGACAGTGTTGGGGGCGAGTGGGTGCTGTGCCCTCTTGGGGTCCTGGGACTGCCCACATTTGACAAGGTAAATTTTCACAGGTTCTCATGAGTGCTGGGGCGGGTAGCAGAGGTGGATGAGAAATGAGTCAGTGCCCGTCACGGGAATGAGGGAAAGACGCCAGGCCCAGAGCTGAAATACCTGTTCCGAAATGGCTTCTATGTTTATCTCTCCAGAGAGGAATTTTAAAAGCCTCTCTCTGCTCCTCTCTCTCTCTTTTCCCCAGGGTGGGGGAGGGGCCTGGTAAGCCCAGTTTGGACGCTGGCATGCTGCTGCAAAGCCTGGCCTCTCAGGGGTCATGCTGACTGGGCAGTGGGTGCCCACCTCAGAATCCCCTCCACCTGACGCCTTCCTTGGCCTCCCCTTGGTGGACAGGGCTTTCGCTTCGAAGCAAGTTGGCACTAACTCTGCTGAGTCTCTAGCTGGCAGTGCCTGGGGGAATCAGAGAAACTGGCCAGCTTGGGGGGTGGGGAGAAGCATTTTTCCCCCTACTGGGACCCCACCCAGGCTGGAGCCAGGTGTCTGGAGCTGGTGGGGAGGGGCTGGTGGGCAGTCAGGCTGGAGGCGGCGGGCCGGGGGGGGGGGGGGGGGGGGGGGGGGGGGGGGGGGGGGGGGGGGGGGGGGGGGGGGGGGGGGGGGGGGGGGGGGGGGGGGGGGGAATGAACTAGGAGGGAGCTGGCTCCACCTTGGAGGAGGGAAGGGGAGAAGCCATCTGAAGCCCAGAGCTCCAGCATTTCATCTGGAGGGAGGTGGAAGCGTGGCTTTTGGAGATAAAGGGACAGGGGTGTTTTAGGGTTTGCTGAGAAGGGGAAAGGAGACCAGTGGGTAACTTTGAGTAGCTAGAAAGGGAGATTTGAGGGGGCTGAATGAATTGATGAGAGTGATTTAACTTAAAGGACTAGGGGCTTGGTATTCATGAAGGGTTAAAGATGGTAAGAAAAAAAAAGAAAAAAAAAAGGACTAGGGGCATTATCTGTGGGCCTGGGTATACGAGCTTCACTTTTCAGGAAAAGTGAAGCTGGGAAGTATGAGATCTTCTCGGGGGGTCCGGGAAACATGAGAAGCATAAGGAGCGTGAAGACACAGATGTGTTGGGGGCTCGGGGCTAGCATGGCAAAGAGAAGGGATTCCGGGGATCCTGATTGCAAAAGGGACTGGTAGGGTCTCAGGTTGAGGTCCAAGAGCATTTAAAAGGAGCAACTGATAGAACAGATTTGGGGGAATATTTATGGGTAGAAGAGAATGATAAGTGAGGTACAGAAACAGGTAGAAGTAAACATCAGGGTAAATATTGGGGGGGGGAGGGTTATGGAAAATGCTTTGGTACCTGAGAGCTACTGAGTGGATGCTATTTGAGGGATCAACAGGAGACAGTGATGGTGGGGAGGGGAATGTTGAGAGATGGCAGAGAGAAATGTAAGGCATCAAGATAAGTACTTATTTCGAGTTGAGACTTCAGAAGAATCTCCTGGGGCCCAGTGTGAAAGGTGAGAGGTCATGTAAACAAACATTCGGAGGCCCAAGGATCTGGCTTGGCTTCTGAAGGACCACTGGCTTCTTCCCCTGCGTGTGTCGCCAGGTTCCGGAATGAGGACTACACCATACACGTGCAGCTGAATGACTACGTGGACATCATCTGTCCGCACTACGAGGATCATCACTCTGTGGCAGATGCCGCCATGGAGCGCTACATCCTGTACCTGGTGGAGCGTGAGGAGTACCAGCTGTGCCAGCCCCACTCCAAGGACCAGGTCCGCTGGCAGTGCAACCGGCCCAATGCCAAGCATGGCCCGGAGAAGCTGTCTGAGAAGTTCCAGCGCTTCACACCTTTCACCCTGGGCAAGGAGTTCAAAGAAGGACACAGCTACTACTACATCTGTGAGTGCCCGTGAGGGGACAGTGTCTGTGTTCTTTCTGCCACCACACACGTGCTTGGGTACATGCTTGGTGCGAAGTCCAGCAGCGGAGGACCATTTCAATTCTATTGAAATAGAATTCCAATCCTGAATTCTATTTTCATTCATCCACATCACAAATGTGAGTGGGCTTCTACTGCGTGCTGGGCACTCCGCTTGGCACTTGAGCACAGAGATAAATAAAACACTACAGAGCCCCTGTCCTCAAGGAAGCTGGGAAAAAACACACATAGGTTAACAGACCCTTAAAATAGTGTGCTACGGTAGACATGAACACAGGGGCCTTGGGAAAATGACCTGGGCACCTGCCAGGCGATGGGGCTCAGAAAAGGCTCAGTGGGGAAGATGATCCTAGAGCTTAGGACAAGCAGAGGAGCTGGCCAGGCATGAAGGCACACGTACAGAGGAAGCATGACATCTTCAGGAAACTTCCTATGGCTCAGCCTGGCTGAAGTGGGAGGGACACAGGAAGTGAGGAGAGGTGAACAGGACAGACCATGGGGGGCCTAAAAGGTGATAAGGAGTTTGGACTTTAACCTGAGGGCTCTCACCACTGATGGGTCTTATTTTATTTTTTGTGACAGAGTTTCCCTCTTGTTGTCCAGGCTGGAGTACAATGGTGGGATCTCTGCTCACTGCAACTTCCGCCTTCCGGATTCAAGCGATTCTCCTACCTTAGCTTCCCAAGTAGCCGGGATTACAGGCGCCCGCCACCATACCCAGCTGATTTTGTATTTTTAGTAGAGACAGGGTTTCACCATGTTGGTCAGGCTGGTCTCGAACTCCTGACCTCAAGTGATCCACCTACCTCGGCATCCCAAAGTGCTAGGATTACAAGTGTGAGGCACCACACCCAGCCTGATGGATTTTAAAAGTTATGAGAACTTTCGGAGGCCAAGGTCTCCTGAGGTTCAGGACCAGCCTGGCCAATGTGGCAAAACCCTGGCTCTACTAAAAAAATAGAAAGCTGGGCATGGTGGCGCACACCTGTAATCCCAGCTATTCAAGAGGCTGAGGCAGGAGGATCACTTGAACGTAGGAGGCGCGAGGTTGCAGTGAGCCGAGATCATGCCACTACATTCCAGCCTGGGTGACAGAGCAAGACTCCGTCTCAAAAAAAAAAGTTATGAGATCAGCTTTGTATAAAATGGATCTAGGACTCTTGTCAGTGGGGCTTAGGCAGGAATTGTTTTGTTTTGTTTTGTTTTGTTTTGTTTTGTTTTGTTTTGTTTTGTTTTGTTTTGAGACAGAGTCTCACTCTGTCACCCAGGCTGGAGTGCAGTGGCGTGATCTCGGCTCATTGCAACCTCCACCTCCCAGGTTCAAGCGATTCTTCTGCCTCAGCCTCCCAAGTAGCTGAAACTACAGGTGCACACCACCACACCTGGCTAATGTTTGTACTTTTAGTAGAAATGGGATTTCACCATGTTGGCTAGGCTGGTCTTGAACTCCTGACTTTGTGCTATGTGTCTGCCCTGATTTCTACAACTGGAGTTTTTTTATACAATGTTCTTTGTCTCGAAATAAAGCAATGTGTTTTTTTCCCACATTGGCCTCCCAAAGTGCTGGGATTACAGGCGTAAACCGCCGTACCCAGCCTAGGAGTAGTACTAAATGGCCCAGGCAAGAGGAACATATTGTGAAGCCCTCACACTTCAGACTCAAAGGAGTGAAGGATGAAATGTGGGACGGGGACAGTGTCTATGTTCTTTTTGTCACCACTGCCAAACCTGAGGGTTGTTTCCAAAGAATGGGACGTTGGGCTGAACTATGGGCAGGAAGTTAGCAAAAACTAAGGAAGGTAAGAATCAAGGTTAGAGGGAAGACAAGAATGAAAATGAGTAGGGATCTGAGAAAGCAGGGTGAGGGGCATTTGGACTTATATTTTCTTCCAGCAAAGGTTTCTTCCTTAACCCCCTGTGGGCTTATCTTGCAGCCAAACCCATCCACCAGCAAGAAGACCGCTGCTTGAGGTTGAAGGTGACTGTCAATGGCAAAATCAGTGAGTGTCAGGGCCCTGTGGGCCTCCTTCCTCCATCTCTATGCAGGGTGCAGTCTGGTGATCTGGGATGGTATAGCAGTCTTGCAGCCCAGCCACTCGCACTCACAGCCCTCTGCCTCTTTGATACAATGCCTGATCTGTTACCACTCTTGTCTTTCAGCTCACAGTCCCGAGGCCCATGACAATCCACAGGAGAAGAAACTTGCAGCAGGTGGGTAGCTGGAGCAAATTGGGCCTGGGGCACAGGAAGGGGTCTGCTTGAAGAGGTTGGGTACAGGAGGTGGCTCCTTTACCAGTCAGAGGCTGAGAGAACCCTGTTGGGCTGAAGGCCAGTGTAAATAGTGGGGCCATTCACATTGGGGGCCTTTGCCCTCTTGCCTTGCAGATGACCCAGAGGTGCGGGTTCTACATAGTATCGGTCACAGTGCCGCCCCACGCCTCTTCCCACTTGCCTGGACTGTGCTGCTCCTGCCACTTTTGCTGCTGCAAACCCCATGATGAAGGTGTATGCCACACATGGCCTTAAGGATTGGAACTGGGCTGAAGAGAGGGGCAGGCACTCCAAACCTGTCCTGGGGCCACTTTCAAAGCCCCCAGCCTTGGGAACCACTCCCACCACATGCACAAGCTGTCACCCAGCAGCCTCAAAACGGGTCAGTATTAAGGGTTTCAACTGGAAGGAGGTCGACCAGCCAGAGAGTGCCATCCCCACCTTCACCTCAGAGGGATGGAGAAAGAAGTGGAGACGGTCCTTTCCCACCATTCCGGCCTTTAAGCCAAAGAAACAAGCTGTGCAGACATCGTCCCTTAAGGCACAGTGGGAGCTGAGCTGGAAGGGGCCACATGGATGGGCAAAGCTTGGCAAAGATGCCCCCTCCAGGAGAGAGTCAGCATGCCTAGATGAACTGACTGAAGGAAAAGCAAGAAAGAGTTTCCTGCTTGGGAGCCAGGTACAGGAGAGGCAGCATGCTTGGGCTGACCCAGCATCTCCCAGCCAAGACCTCATCTGTGGAGCAGCCACAGAGAGGTTTGTAGCCAGGTACTGCATTCTCTCTCATCCTGGGGCAGCACTCCCCAGAGCTGTGCCAGCAGGGGGGCTGTGCCAACCTGTTCTTAGAGTGTAGCTGTAAGGGCAGTGCCCATGTGTACAGTCTGCCTAGAGTGTAGCCTAAAGGGCAGGGCCCACATGTACAGTATCTGTATATAAGTTGCTGTGTGTCTGTCCTGATTTCTACAACTGGAGTTTTTTTATACAATGTTCTTTGTCTCAAAATAAAACAACGTGTTTTTTTCGGACATGCTGTTCTGCCACTCTATATTAAAGCTTATGACCATTGAGTCCCTGCTAAGTACGAGGCTCTGTGCTACAACAGTGGCAACTGGGTTTGAATTTCTTTCTCTCCCAAGAATGCATGCCCCTCACCAGGCTAAAAGGGTGGGGTGTTTGCTCCTCTGAGGGTTGTCCAAGACCAGAGTGCTCCTGACAGCAGCCTCTCGGGTTCTGAGCTGTACTCGACTCTGGAAGTTCTTCCTGTCCAACCTCTACCCCACTCCCACCCCCTCACCGCAGGGCTTTGGCATACCACCGTTCAGGTACTCATGCTGTTTGGGTGAGTCAGGGAAGCTGGGAACGCCAGCTGAGGCATGCGGCCCCGCCTCACAGCCACACCAGCAGAGACGTGTGGGAGGCTGGGAGGGAAAGTTGCCAGCAGCAAGTGGGTTGGACCGGGGGGTCAGTGATAGAGGCGTCAGTGGATTGGCCACGTCATATAAAGTTGACCTGACCTTGTAACCCGAAAGGGAGGACAAAAGAGGAAGGCTTGGTGATTCTCAGCAATGCCTGTTATTTTGAGAAAAGGCTTCGGCAGCAAACTTCAGAAAAAAACCTCCCAAACCCTGGGCAACTGGGGTTCTGATGTGGAGCTCTGGATGGAAAGCGTGCTGAAGTCTGGTTCAATCTAGCAAGCTTTTGTTCGGAGGTCCACCGCCGAAGGCGCACAGGCCTGTGGGAACACAAGCGTTGAGACTGGGGTCTACATGATCCAAGGGGTAGGCACAGTGTGAGGAGCGGCAGGTATCGGGGACACATCCGCGGAGCCCGAGGAAGGGGACAGACCGGGACCTGGAAGAGTACTGGACCAGGGCACTGGGCAGGCGCTCCGAGGGGCAGGGCGCGAGTTCCGGTTCGGTAGCGGAGGGGGCGGGGCTTCGGCACAGTTTCCGGAGGGACGGCCCGAGCGCGCGGGGGCGGAGCCGAGTGCGCGGGGCGGGGCTCCAGCGCAGCAGGTCTAGGCCGCCGTAGGTCCCGGCCACCGCAGGCTGGCGGCCGGCACTGGGCTCGGGATCCGACTCTGGTCGTGATGGAAGCGGGCGGCTTGCTCGACTTGTTCATTTACGGAGCATGCGTGGTCTTCACCCTTGGCATGTTCTCCGCCGGCCTGTGAGAGTGTGGCGGGACTGGGCTGGGGAGGACTAGGAAGTCAGGAAAGGAGAGAGAGGGCAGAGACGTGGCCACAGCACCTGGCTCGTCCGGAACCCGGGATCAAAGTGGGATCGGGTCGAAGGGACCAGGTTACAAGGACGAGGCTGGTCACTAGGCCTGAGGGAGAAGGCAGGATAGCTGGGGGGGCGGGGTCTGCGGTGGTCCGGGACGGATGACAGGCATTGGGCATCCCCACCAAACACTCTGCTTCTCCCTTCCTACCCCTCACCCCTCCCTTCGGGGCCCCATTACAGCTCAGACCTCAGGCACATGCGAATGACCCGGAGTGTGGACAACGTCCAGTTCCTGCCCTTTCTCACCACGGAAGTCAAGTGAGGGAGCAACGGCTGCGGTGGTGGGAAAGGCTATAAGAGGGAGGTGGGGGCGGGGTAGGAGCATGAGTGAAAGAGCCCCTTTGGGTCCTCCTCTCACAGTGACCCCTTTGAGCCATGTCCCTCTCCACCCTGCAGCAACCTGGGCTGGCTGAGTTATGGGGCCTTGAAGGGAGACGGAATCCTCATCGTCGTCAACGCAGTGGGTGCTGCGCTTCAGACCCTGTATATCTTGGCGTATTTGCATTACTGCCCTCGGAAGGTAGAGGCCCTACCTTGGACCCACCTCTCTGCTGCACCCTCTGCCTTGCTGGCAGAGTAAACACTACTTCCCAGAAGACTGTAACAGCTGGCACTGCTACTCTTTCCAGGAAGGCCCCTCCAGCCTTGCAGGTCTCCTTCCTCTATGAAGCCAGCCTTCTGAGATTCACACATTGCCCCCATTTAGGCAAGGCTGGTAGCTGTATCTAGCCTGAGATCCTTATGCTGCCAGCGAGCTAGGGGGAAAGGGCTTTTGTCTCTGATATTTCACAGCCAGGGCCTGTGGGTGAGAATGAGATGATTAGCTCTGCTTCCCTGCTCAATCACACAAGCATTTATTAAGCTCCTACTGTGTGTGCCAAGCACACAGAAAGAAACACATCTTTCCCTGCCCTAGAAGTCACTGGTGTTGTGGGTGTGTAAGACTTTCCTATCAAGCTGCTGGTGGGAAAGATGCTGTGACAGTGCAGTGCTGGAGGCGCAGACAGTTTGGCTTCCCCACTGGAGCATGGGAAAAGGCAGGATGAATTAATTCTAGCAGGGAAGTCCGAGTGCACATCTGGAAGTAAGGCTACTCTCTCCCCTGCAGCGTGTTGTGCTCCTTCAGACTGCAACCCTGCTAGGGGTCCTTTTCCTGGGTTATGGCTACTTTTGGCTCCTGGTACCGGACCCTGAGGGCCGGCTCCAGCAGCTGGGCCTCTTCTGCAGTGTCTTCACCATCAGCATGTACCTCTCACCACTGGCTGACTTGGTGAGTGGGGGTGTCCAAGGAGGTAGAAGAGGTAAGAGTCAGGCTCTCATAGCCAAATACTATGCCTTACAGTCCAGAGGAAGGGGAGATCCAAACCCTGGAAGGAGACAAGGCAGTAGAGGTGGGCGAGTGGGGGGCAGGAAAGGTGTTGACAGATCAGGGAGGGTGTCTGACCTTTTTCCAGAGAAAATTCTTAGGCAAGTGAAAGCTTTACTATATGCTTGGCCCAGGAGAGTCTTTCATTCTTTCCCACAGGCTAAGGTCATTCAGACTAAATCAACCCAATGTCTCTCCTATCCACTCACCATTGCTACCCTTCTCACCTCTGCCTCCTGGTGCCTCTATGGGTTTCAACTCAGAGATGCCTACATCGTGGTAAGCAGAACAGGGATGGGTTGACAGGTATGCAAGGTGGAAAACTGGCTCCTCTCCTCATAGCAGTTCTTGTGATTTCAGGTATCCAATTTTCCAGGAATTGTCACCAGCTTTATCCGCTTCTGGCTTTTCTGGAAGTACCCTCAAGAACCAGACAGGAACTATCGGCTCCTGCAAACCTGAGGCTGCTCACCTGACCACTGGGCACCTTAGTGCCAACCTGAACCAAAGACAGCTCCTTGTCTCAGCTGGGCCTGCTGTCCAGCTTCCCAGGTGCAGTGGGTTGTGGGAACAAGAGATAACTTTGAGGATAAAGGGACCAAAGAAAGAGCTTTACTTAGATTATTGGCTGGGGCCTAGGAGATGAAATCACTTTTATTTTTTAGAGAGATTATTTTTTTTAATTTTGGAGGTTGGGGTGATATGTTTAGAATATGCCTTAAATAAAGTGTTCCTCACCCCTGCCCGTGATGGTTCATTCTCTACTCATGATTCTAAACCTGCCTGGTTTGGTGACGGGTGGATCCAGTTATTCTCAGGTTGGTAGGGTAGGCTCAGAAAAGGTATCTCAAAGAACCAAAAGGTTGGAAAGACCCAGGAAGGCCTTAGAAAGAACAAAACTTGGATGTTATAGAGAATGGAAGCCTTCAAGAAAGTACTTCTGGCTGGATAAGGTGGCTTATGTCTGTAATCACAGCACTTTAGGAGGCCGGGGTAGGAGGATCACTTGAGCCCAGGAGTTCAGGAAGAGCCTGGGAGACCCTGTCTCTACAAAAAATTAAACATTAGCCTGGTAGCACATGCCTGTAGTCCCAGCTACTCTGGAGGCTGAGGTAGGAAGTTTGTTTGAGCCCAGGAAGGTGAGGCTGCAGTTGATTGCACCACTGCACTCCAGCCTGGGCAACAGAGTAAGATCCTGTCTCAAAAAAAAAAAAAAAAAAAAAAAGCAGAAGTACTTCCTACAGGGTTAAAAGGACCAGGACAGTGAAATGTAATTTCCATCCTGAGAGATCTTGAGAAGGGGTCTTTACCTCCTTGGGAGCAAAAATGGGAACACCAGCAAGATGCAAAGATAAAGGCTGAGATGGCCTCAGGAAGGTGGTTCTTTCACAATCACTTCTCGACCGTTAGTACACAGAATCCCCAATACCCATTTTCCATACTCAAACTAAACGAAGTTAGAAAATAAACTGGCTCTTTAATGGGGAATGGGAGGAAGGGCTGTCCGGGCAGGAATGGGGTTAGGCTGTCAGAAGCGCAGCCCCCTGCGGGCTAAGTCGGCTCGGGCCTCCTGTATCTGGCTCTGCAGCTCGCGTGCGGCATCCTCGCAGTCATGAAAAGTGGCCACACGATAGCCCACAGTGCCCAGGGCATAGCAGCCAGCGGACACCAGCAAGTAGGCAGGCAGTGGCCACAGGACTTCCTGGCAGGACAAGGGCAGCTCCAGGCCCAAGGCTCCCGTGGTCAGGGCCGCCCAGGTGGAGCCCAGGATCGCCAGTCCCCAAAGCCACTGCGCTAATTTCGTCATGATCACTGCGAGAAAAGAAAGCAAAGCTACCCTGAGGAGCAGAAACGAAAAGCGGACCAAACTCAGCCGACGCCCGCCCACAGAGGGAGCATTTAAACCAGCCCTAGCCAGAGGGGAATCACCGATCCCAGCGGTTCGAACTTGAGTGCCGCAAAAGGTGGAAGGGTTCCTTCCACCTTGCTAACTCCTCTACATTTGAGACACATTCCCCAGCTCTCGCCCTCTCCATTCAGTCTTCAACCCCACACTTACCTCTTGGCACCGCGTCTCCCCTTCCCCGGCGGCCCGGATGTCTGCGTCCGGAAGTCCTCCATGGCTCACGCTCTGCTTCCGCGCAGCCTTCTGGGAGTTGTAGTTCACATAGCAGTGCCTGGCGTACTCTTGGCCACCTCCTCAGTCTAGGCGGGGTCCAGCAGGCTTTGCTCCGCAAACGGCGAGCTAGGAGAGCCCTCGGCGCTGCTTCCCCACCTTGGGCTACGCTCTAAGCTGGCGTGGGGCTTGAGGACATCCTTAAATGTTGCAACACCATGGGAATATAATACAGTTCCCCTTAAACTCAATTCTCCAGCACTGAAATCTTCATTCACCTGTTCATTCATTCGAACATTCTTTCTTTTTTTTCTTTCTGTTCTTCACAGGGTCTTTCTATAGTGCCTAGGCTAGACAGAACTTTTTTTTTTTTTTTTGAGATGGAGTCTCACTCTGTTGCCCAGGCTGGAGTGCAGTGGCGCGATCTCAGCTCACTGCAACCTCGGTAGCTGGGATAACAGGCACGCACCACCACACCCGGCTAATTTTTGTATTTTTAGTGGAGACGGGGATTTCACTGTGTTGGCCAGGATGGACTCAAACTCCTGACCTCAAGTGATCTGTCCACCTCAGCCTCCCAAAGTGCTGGGATTACAGGCGTGCGTCACTGCACCCAGCCAGAACATTTCTTGATTACCATGTAGACTGTAGGGATATAGAAATGTCAAGAGATTCAACCCCTCCTTGGGTGGAGGGGGAAAGCAGGAGTCAGGGAAGCAGTAGCATTGACAACTAACCATGAAGGCTTGAGATCATTGTTAGAACAGGGGTAGTCATATTTTTACAAGGACAACAACCAATGTAACTTGGAGCCAGAGGAAGAAGGGCTCCAGGAGGCTGTGAGAAAAGGAAGGAAGGAAAGAAGGAGGGAAGGAAGGAAGGAAGGAAGGAAGGAAGGAAGGAAGGAAGGAGAAAGAGAGAGAGAGAAAGAAAGAAGAGAAAGAAAGTAAAGAAAGAGAGAGAGAGAAAGAAAGAAAGAAAAAGAAAGGGAAAGAAAGAACCGGAAGAATTACCCAAAGTGGTGAAGGTATTAGGGTATCTAGCTGAAGAAATTTCTAAGCAGCAAACCATTCAAGAGGTGACTTGGGTTCTGTTAAAGGCGTTCAATTTTATAAGGGAAGCAGAGCATAAAAGTGGAAAATTCACAGCCTGACTATGCAATAGAAAAGAAAAACTCATTTTCTGGCGAAAAATTCGAGCCAGCTGCAGAAATTTGCATAAGTAGTAAGGAGCCTAATGCTAATCCCCAAGACCACAGGGAAAATGTCTCCAAGCCAGGTCAGACAGCCCCTCTCATCATAGGCCCAGAGGCCCAGGAGAAAAAAGTGGTTTTATGGGCCTGGCCCAGGGTCTCCATGCTGTGTGCAGCCTAGAGACTTGGTGCCCTGTGTCCCAGACACTCCAGCTGTGGCTGAAAGGGGCCAACATACAGCTCAGGTTGTGGCTTCAGAGGGTGGAAGCCCCAGATCTTGGCAGTTTCCATGTAGTATTGAGCCTGTGGGTGCACAGAAGTCAAGAACCTGAGGTTTAGGAACCTCCACCCGCATTTCAGAAGACGTATGGAAATGCCTGGATGCCCAGGCAAAAGTTTGCTGCAGAGGCGGGGCCCTCATGGAAAGCCTCTGCTAGGGCAGTGCAGAAAGGAAATGTGGGGTCAAAACCCCCAAACATAGTCTCTACTGGGGTACTGCCTACTGGAGCTGTGAGAAGACAGCCACCATCCTCCAGACCCCAGAATGGTAGATCCACTCACAGTTTGCACCGTGCACCTGGAAAAACCACAGACACTCTTCACCAGCCCGTGAAAGCAGCCAGGATGGAGGCTATACCCTGCAAAGCCACGGGGGCAGAGTTGCCCAAGACTATGGGAACCCAACTCTTGCATCAGCGTGACCTGGATGTGAGACCTGGAGTCAAAGGACATCATTTTGGAGCTTTAAAATTTGACTGCCCCGCTGGATTTCGGACTTACATGGGCCCTGTAACCCCTTCGTTTCGACCAATTTCTCCCATTTGGAATGGTTGTATTTACCCAACACCTGTACCCCCATTATATCTAGGAAGTAACTAGCTTGTTTTTTTTTATTTTACAGGCTCATAGGTGGAAGGGACTTGCCTTGTCTCAGATGAGACTTTGGACTGTGGATTTTTGGGTTAATGTGAAATTAGTTAAGACTTTTGGGGACTGTTGAGAAGGCATGATTGGTGTTGAAATATAAGGATATGAGATTTGGAGGGGCCAGGGCGGAATGATATGATTTGACTGTGTCCCCACCCAAATCTCAACCTGAATATCTCCCAGAATTCCCACATGTGGTGGGAGGGACCCAGAGGGAGGTAATTGAATCATGAGCGCCAGTCTTTCCTGTGCTTTTCTCGTGCTAGTGAATAAGTCTCACAAGATCTGATGGGTTTATCAGGGGTTTCTGCTTTTGCTTCTCATTTTTCTCTCGCCGTCGCCACCGCCACGTAAGAAGTGCCTTTTGCCTCCCACCATGATTCTGAAGCCTCCCCCACCCAGGTGGAACTGTAAGTCCAGTTAAACCTCTTTTTGTTCCCACTTTCGGATATGTCCTTATCAGCAGTGTGAACATGAACTAATACAACACGATATGGGAAAGGCTTAACTTAAATATGTATATTTTAAAATGTTTTACTTACTTATTTGGAGATGAAGTCTCACTATGTAGCACAGGCTGGACTCAAACTCCTGGGCTCAAATGATCCTCCTGCCTCAGCCTCTGACGTAGCTGATGCTATAGGCTAGCTAAAATTTAAATGAAGCAGTGTTTTGATAGGTTCAAAGTAAGCATAACTTTAAGTGAAGGGATCAAGAAGAAGTCTGAGCTGAGGGTCCACTTGGAAATTACAAAGTTAAAATAAATGTAGAATGTAGTGTCTAAAACCCCACTATCTAGGCTGGGAACAGTGGCTCATGCCTGTAATCCCAACACTTTGGAAGGCCAACGTGGGAGGGATGGCTTGAATCCAGGAATTGGAGACCAGCCTGGGCAACATAGTGAGACCCTGTCTCTATTTAAAACAAAACAAGGGCCAGGCGTGGTGGTTCATGCCTGTAATCCCAGCACTTTGGGAGGCTGAGGCGGGTGGATCACCTGAGGTCAGGAGTTCAAGACCATCCTGGCCAACATGGTGAAACCCTGTCCCTACAAAAAAAAAAAAAAAACCAAAAACCTCATTGTCTGAAGCTTTGCACTCAGGTTGGAAATAGAGGCTACTTTTCTGTTGAAGTAATCCACGTGGCTCAGAGCTTCTGGCAAGAGTATGATGTTCCATTCTCACTGACTGATTTCAAATAGCAAAGTTTGTGACTATGATTTTAGAAAATGAAGTTTCTCAGCCTTATGTCCTTGATGTTAATTAACAAAAGCAGTTTTTACAGATTCACAGTCTTACTACAAACACAAATGGCTCAGCTGTGAAGAAAATTTTCACAGCCGTAATAATGTAAACACTAAGTATTGATTTAACTAAAAATTGGAGCTGGGCACAGTGGAGCTGGGATCCCAGAACTTTGGGAGGCTAAGGCAGGAGGGTTGTTTGAAGAAATGTAGAGGTAAGTATCAGAAGAAGTAGCCGAGAAACTTGAGCGTGGTTGTACATGCAGGTTGTATACTTAAGGGTTACAAAAGAGAAGCAGGGGATCATTATTTTTCATTAAAAGACTTGTTCTTTTTTTTTTCCTTCTTTTTCTTTTTTTGAGACAAGGTCTTGCTCTGTTGCCCAGGCTGGAGTACAGTGGTACAATCATGGCTTACTGAAGCCTCGACCTCCTGGACTCAAGCCATCCTCCTGCCTCAGACTCCAGAGTAGCCGGAAGTACAGAAGTGGGATACCACACCCAGCTAGTGTGTGTGTGTGTGTGTGTGTGTGTGTGTGTAGATGCTATACTGAGGGTCCACAGGGTCTCCCCATGTTGCTCAGGCTGGTCTTGAAATCCTGGGCTCAAGCGATCCACCTCAGCCCCCACAAAGTGCTGCTATTACAGTCATGAGTCACCGTGCCCACCGAAGTTATAGCTTTCAGAATTTGTCTAGCAGGTTTCCCAGTTTCGCCTGAAAATGCCCCCACTGCCCCAAAAAAGCTTTGTTGAACTAGTTGGTTTTTAAAACTATACAAATTCCTTTGTTAAACTAAAAATTAAAGGCCGGGCGCAGTGGCTCACGCCTGTAATCCCAGTACTTTGGGAGGCCGAGGCGGGTGGATCACGAGGTCAAGAGATCGAGACCATCCTGGTCAACATGGTGAAACCCCGTCTCTACTAAAAATACAAAAATTAGCTGGGCGTGGTGGCATGCGCCTGTAGTCCCAGCTACTCGGGAGGCTGAGGCAGGAGAATTGCTTGAACCCAGGAGGCGGAGGTTGCGGTGAGCCGAGATCGCACCATTGCACTCCAGCCTGGGCAACAAGAGCGAAACTCCGTCTCAAAAAAAAAAAAGTAAAAATTAAAACAAATAAAAACTGTTTTTTTTGAGCTGGAGTTTAACCCTTGTCACCCAGGCTGGAGTGCAATGGCACGGTCTTGGCTCACTGCAACCTCTGCCTCCCGGGTTCAAGTGACTCTCCTGCCTCAGCCTCCCGAGTACCTGGGAATTACAGGCACCTGCCACCATGCCCAGCTAATTTTTGTATTTTTAGTAGAGACAGGGTTTCACCATATTGGCCAGGCTGGTCTCAAACTCTGACCTCATGATTCACCCGCCTCAGCCTCCCAAAGTGCTGGGATTACAGGAGTGAGCCACCGCCCCCGGCCAAAAACATTTTTAAAAACCTGCTATACGAACTTCAAAGCCCTACCCCCATCCCCATTTCCAACCCAAATCTTTTGGGTTGCTCAATCAAGGCCTCGATGGTCACAGTGACTTTCAAATATTGGCACACGACAGGGGCTGGACACCATCGCTGCAGATCCAGATGCAGAAAGTCTATTTTATTTACACACAGGAGACTTGGCCCTGAAAGACCACCACTCCCCAGGACCTTTTTGGGTGTAAGATAATGAGGAGGGGCTTGGACCAGCACAAATAAGGATAAATAATAAATTCTAAAGTTTTTTTTTTGTTTATTTTCGTTTTTTTTTTTGAGACGGAGCCTTGCTTTGTTACCCAGGCTGGAGTGCAGTGGTAAAATCTCGGCTCACTGCAACCTCCGCCTCCCTCCTGAGTACCTGGGATTACAGGCGCCAGCAACCACACCCAGCTAATTTTTGTGTTTTTAGTATAGGCGGGTTTTCACTACATTGGCCAGGCTAGTCTCGAACGCCTGACCTCAAGTGATCCACCCACTTCAGCCTCCCAGAGTGCTGGGATTACAGGCACGAACCACTGTGCCTGGCCTATAAATTATAAAGCTTTGATAATCAGCAGCAGCAGAAGAATACACATTCATTGAGGAGCTATTACATGTCCTACCCTGTGAAACACCGTCATGTTTAATTTTCAGAATACACTGCAATAGGTACTTTGTTTTTTGTTTTTTGGTTTTTTTCTGAGATGGAGTCTCGCTCTGTTGCCCAGGCTGGAGTGCAATGGCACTATCTCAGCTCACTGCAACCTCCATTTCCCAGGTTCAAGCGATTCTCCTGCCTCAGCTTCCCGAGTAGCTGGGATTACAGGTGCCCATCACCGTGCCCAGCTAATTTTTGTATTTGTAGTAGAGACAGGGTTTCGCCATGCTGGCCAGGTCAGTCTCAAACTCCTGACCTCAGGCAATCCGCCCACCTCAGCTTCCCAAAGTGCTGAGATTACAGGCACGAGCCACAGCGCCTGGCCACAGTAGGTACTTTCCCATGCCCAGGTATGAATGAGGAAATCAAGATACAGAGAGGGCAAAAGGTAAGTAACTAGTTCAAGGTTGTGCAGATAACAAATAGCAGAGCTGTTCCACTGGACCCAAAACTATATTCTTAGCACTTTCATTCTACTGTGTTCCTGCAATAGGGATGGGCGGGTAGGGTTCATCACAACAGCTGACGTTCACCACATGTCAGCTGTATGTCACTATGATTCCTATGTGTCACACACTGTGATGAGTGCTTTATGTGCATTATCTCAGTCAATCTTCACAGCAACCATACGAAATAAGTACTACTGGCCCAGCGAGGTGGCTCCTGCCTTTAATCCCAGCACTTTCGGAGGCTGAGGTGGGTGGATCACTTGAGGTCAGTAGTTGGAGAGCAGCCTGGCCAATCTGGCAAAAACCCTCCTCTACTGAAAATACAAAATTAGCCAGGCGTGGTGGCAGATGCCTGTAATTTCAGCTACTCGGGAGGCTGAGGCAGGAGAATTGCTTGAACCCAGGAGGTGGAGGTTGCAGTGAGCCAAGATCATACCATTGCACTCCAGCCTGGACAACGGAGTGAGACAAAAAAAAAA
>PVKV010019667.1:0-41630 GCA_004027835.1 Alouatta palliata | reverse complement strand
AAAAAAAAAAAAAAAGACCACCCTGATCAACATGGAGAAACCCCATCTCTACTAAAAATACAAAAATTAGCTGGGTATGGTGGCAGGCACTGTAGTCCCAGCTCTTAAGGAGGCTGAGGCTGGAGAATCACTTGAATCCAGGAGGCGGAGGTTGCAGAGATCCAAGATCGTGCCATTGCACTCCAGCCTGGGCAATAAGAGCGAAACTTCATCTCAAAAAAAAAATAAAAGAGCCGGGCGCGGTGGCTCACGCCTGTAATCCCAGCACTTTGGGAGGCCGAGGCGGGTGGATCACGAAGTCAAGAGATCGAGACCATCCTGGTCAACATTGTGAAACCCCGTCTCTACTAAAAATACAAAAATTAGCCGGGCATGGTGGCACGTGCCTGTAGTCCCAGCTACTCAGGAGGCTGAGGCAGGAGAATTGCTTGAACCCAGGAGGCAGAGGTTGCGGTGAGCCGAGATCGTGCCATTGCACTCCAGCCTGGGTAACAAGAGTGAAACTCCGTCTCCAAAAAAATAATAATAATAAAATAAAAGATTTAAACAATGTCAAATGAAAGTATGTAGCACTCCCTCCTTACTTTCTTTTCCCCTTTCTTTCCTTGTTGCATCTCCTTGTCATTCCCTTTATCATTAGGTTTCTTTGCTCCCCAAATAGGCTAAACAATAACCATAAAGTGAGATTAGAGAAAATAAGAATGGAGTAGATGATGGAATTCAAAATAGCTGTCTATATTCTTCACTGAGAAAGATAGCAAGATCATTTTTCAGGGACAGAGACAACAGGTTTTGAGTTAAAGGTGAGAAGAGCCAGTCTGTGGAATGTATCCACTGTGCAGAAAACGTGAAAGAGCATGATTTAAGTAGCATACCAGATGTGTTTCTGCATGGCATGGTTCTTGCTTGATGAATAATGTTCTGTATAGTAGAAGTGGAAAATACAGCGAGTGAAGGAGCTGGCAGAAGGTGGGCTGGGGAGTTGGGGAAGAGTTAAATGAGTGTGGAGAGGTGAGAGAGCTGACTGAAAAGGCATACGGGGTGTGAGCTTTAAAAGGAAAGCCCTAAGACAGAAATCACTAAGGTGGTGCTTGGCTGCAAGAAGAGGGAGCCCAGGACTTGGCTGTGCTGGGGGTGGCCTGCCCTTTTGTAGTGCAGTTGAGGAGAGCTCAGGGGCTGCCAGCATGCTGTGTGGGAAGGTGGAAGAAAGAGGACCTGGGAGCAGTAGCTTTATTCTGGTTTGCTTGCCCTTCCCTACCTCGTATGTACTTCCATTCAGGAAAAGATCCTGAGACCTCTCTGTACCAGATCATCTTATACCCAGGTTCTCCTTAATCCCAATCAACTTTGATTTATAAAGTTATGATTTGTTTGCTTATACATTTATTTTTAATAAAGTTGTGAAATCGAACATGTTCTGTTTTTGTGGGTTCTTTGGCTATCTTGCAAACACATTAAACACTTAACATTACTTAAAGTCCTGAGTAAGAATATGAGAGAATAAGATATGAAAGGTACTGCCTGTTTAGAATTGGTTTATTTCAGTTGAACCCAAATCCAGGACATTTTGTTTTATTAGGAATTGAACTTTGTGTCCTGGCCTGAAATTGAAACATTTTCACAAGGAAGAAAATGAGAGGGAAGAGAAGTAATGTTTGTTAAACCTTTTCCTTGTTTGAGACTCAGATGGATTTTGTTTTTGTTTTTTGAGATGGGAACTCACTATGTTGCACAGGCTTCTCTCAAACTCCTGGGGTCAAGTGATCTTCCCACCTCAGCTTCTCAGAGTGCTAGGACTACAGGTGTGAGCCACTGCACCGGGCCTCTGACGGCTTTTTAATAAATACAGTCATGTGTCATTTAATGACAGGGATATGTTCTGATGAATGCATCAGTAGGTGATTTCATCATGTACAAACACCATAGAGTGCTCTTACAAAAGCCAAGGTGGTATGACCTACCGCACACCCAGGCTGTATGATGTAGCCTATTGCTCTCCTATTGTAAGTCTGTACAGCATGTTACTGTACCTGGATACTGTAGGCAACTGTATTTGTGTATCTCAGCATTCCTGAACATAGAAAGGGTCCAGTAAAAATGTGATACAAAAGAAAAAAATGGTACACCTGTATAGGGCAGTTACCATGAAGGGAGCTTGCAGGACTGGAAGTTGGTCTGGGTGAGTCAGTGAGTGGTGAACGAATGTGAAGGCCTAGAACATTACTGTACACTACTGTGAACTTTATAAACAGCATACACTTAGGCTACATTGTTTATAAAATATTTTTCTTTTCTCAATAATAAGCTTGGCTTACTGTAACTCTTTTTCTTTATGACTTTTTTGTTTTTTTTTCTGAGACAGTATTTCGGTCCCCCAGGGTTAGAGTCCAGTGGCATGATCATAGCTCACTGCAGCCTCTATCTCCCAGGCTCAAGCCGCCCTCTTACCTCAGTCTCTGTTGAGTAGCTGGGATTACATGCGTGTACCACCATGCCCAGCTAATTTTTTTTTTTAATGCAGAGATGAGTTCTTGCTATGTTGCCCAACCTGGTCTCAAACTCTTGGCCTCAACCAATCCTCCTGCTTCACCCTCCCACAGTGTTGGGATTACAGGCGTAAGCCACTTGCTTGGCCTAGATTTCATTTAACTCTAGACTTTTTAGAGGTGCAAATAAGTATTTAGACATTGAAGCTGGGTGCAGTGGCTCATGCCTATAATTCTGGCACTTTGGGAGGCCGAGGTGGGTGAATCACTTGAGGTCAGGAGTTTGAGACCAGCCTGGCCAATATGAGGAAACCCCATGTCAACTAAAAATCCAAAAATTTGCCAGGCGTGGTGGTGGGTACCTGTAATCCCAGCTACTCAGAAGGCACAAGAATTACTTGAATCTGGGAGGTGGAGGTTGCAGTGAGCTGAGATCATGCCACTGCACTCTAGCCTGGGCGACAAGAGCGAAACTGTCTCAAAAAACTAAATAAATTGGTTGGTTGATTGGTTGATTTTATTTATTTATTTATTTTTTTATTTATTTATTGAGACAGGATCTTGCTCTGTTGCCCAGGCTAGAGTGCAGTGGCACAATCTCAGCTCACTGCAACCTCTGCCTCCCAGGTTCAAGCGATTCTCAGCCTCCTTAGTAGCTAGGGTTACAGTCGTGCCACCATGCCCAGCTACTTTTTATATTTTTAGTAGAGATGGGGTTTCACCATGTTAGCCAACTCCTAACCTCGTGTGATCAGCCGGCCTCGACCTCCCAAAGTGCTGGGATTGCAGGTGTGAGCCACCGCGCCCAGCCAGGTTGGCTTATTCTTATTTCCTGTTTGTGTTGTGATTCTCCAGATCTGTGAGAGTTTTAGGATGGAGAAATCTGTGAAAGTCAACCCCTTTTCTCTAGGTGTAATCACACAACATGAAGGTTTACAGCTGGGATATGTTTGGAGCTACTTCTATGCATAGGCCTCAAGATGAGGTGTTTTTTTTTTTTTTTTTTTTTTTGAGACAGGGTCTTGCTCTGTTGCCCAGGCTGGAGTACAGTGGCATGATCTCAGCTCACTACAGCTTCTCTAGTAGTTGGACTACAGTTGCACACTACCATTTTTGTATTTTTTGTAATGACAGGGTTTCCTCATGTTGCCCAGGCTTGTCTTGAACTCCTGGACAAGATAACTTTTTTTTTTTTTAATTTTAAAACTATGTTACTTGTTTATAAATCAGATTAATAGAAAAAATTTGAGACAGGGGCTTGCTGTGTTGCCCAAGCTGGAATTGAACTCCTGAGCTACAGTGATCTTCCTGCCTCAGCCTCCCAAATAGCTGGGATTACAGTCATGAGCCACCACTCCTAGCTACTATAAATCTGACTTTATATGTCACATGATATACCTAGAATTTATTTTCTGTTATAGGACATGTGATATAGATAAAGCAATCTGACAGTTAATGTCCAAAGAGAATAATACAAAGAAAAATGACATTTGGGTAACCATGTTGTTTGAAAAAGAGGCTTGAGTGCCTTAACTTAGAAATGCAAAACATATTCTGTCACATAAAATACTTAATGCATGCCAGACAAAATTTCACTTATCTTGCGTGTGTGTGTGGGTGTGGGTGTGTGTGTGTGTGTATTTTTTTGTCTGGCTATGTACCCAGTCTGGCCTTGAACTCCTGGAGTAAAGTGATCCTCCTGCTTCCCCTGCCAAGTAGCTGAGACTACAAGTGTGCCCCACCATGCCTGGCTCATAAATATATATATTTTATGAGTACTAATATGTTACCCTATGTTTTTTTTTTTTTCATTTGTACTGTCAAGTTTTAAAATTAAGCTAGACATATCAATTAAGAATTTACCGGCCAGACGCGGTGGCTCACACCTATAATCCCAGCACTTTGGGAGGCTGAGGTGAGCGGATCATGAGGTCAGGAGTTCAAGACCAGACTGGCCATGGTGAAGCCCTGTCTCTACTAAAAAATAAAAATATTAGCTGGGCATAGTGGCTCGTGCCTGTAATCCCAACTACTTGGGAGGCTGAGGTAGGAGAATTGCTTGAACTAGGACCTGAGAGGCAGAGGTTGCAGTGAGCACTGTACTCCAGCCTGGGATACAGAGTGAGACTCCATCTCAAAAAAACACAAAAAAAAGAACTTACTATAAGAGGCCAGACATGGTGTCCCACACCTGTAATCCCAGCACTTTGGGAGGCCGAGGCAGGCAGATCACTTGAGGCCAGTAATTCAAAACCAGCCTAGCCAACATGGTGAAACGCTGTGCTGTTTCTACAAAAAATACAAGAAAATTAGCTGGGCAGGTTGGTGGTTGCCTGTAATCCCAGCTACTTGGGAGGCTGAGGTAGGAGAATGGCTTGAACACGGGAGGCGGAGGTTGCAGTTAGCCGATCACACAACTGCAATCTAACCTGGGCAAAAAGAATAAAACTGTTGTTTTTTTTTTTTTTTTGAGATGGGGTTTCACCATGTTGGTCGGACTGGTCTCGAACTCCTGACCTCAGGTAATCCATCCACCTCGGCCTCCCAAAGTGCTGGGATTACAGGTGTGAGCCACCACGTCCTGCCAACTCTGTCTAAAAAAAAAAAAAGAAGAAGAAGAACTTATCATAAGTCATGCAAGAATCTATTTACTGATCTCCCCACCCCACCAACACTCACAAAGAGAATTATGCATGAACTACAGTCAAGATAACTGAAAAGATCTACATCTAATGTTAGAAAGTTGTCTAACTTGTTTTCCAAAGCTTTCTGCTATTAGATTTTAAAATGTGACAAAAGGCCAGGTGCAGCGGCTCACACCTGTAATCCCAGCACTTTGGGAGGCTGAGACTGGTGGATCACCTGAGTTCAGGAGTTCAAGACCAGGCTGGCCAACATGGTGAGACCCCGTCTCTACTAAAAATATAAAAATTAGCCATGCATGGTGGCGCGCACCTGTAATCCCAGCTACTTAGGAAGCTGAGGCACAAGAATTGCTTGAACTGGGAGATGGAGGTTGTATTAAGCTGAGATCACACCACTGCACTGCAGCCTGGGTGACGAATGGGATGTGATATAAGAGAATGAGCTGTCAAGTATTATGTGTAGGAAATGGAATTTGAACTAGAGCCTAAAGGAGAAAGAGGATTTTGTTGACCAGGAAAAGATGCATAAAAAGAGGAATTTAGGTGGAAAAGAACAAAATTAGGTTGGGATTTTATAAGAGGGGCAGACAGTAAGGAGACTTCTTTGGATGAAGTGAGAAGTTTAAAAAAAAGAGAGGAAGGCTGGGAAGGGACCTTGGGATCAGTTTGTGAAATGCCCTAAATGTAAGGCCAAAGTATTTGAATTTTCTCTTATATATTAAAAAATCCTAAAGGTTTTCAAGCAAGGAGTGATTTGACTTAAAAATGAAAAAAAAAAAGTTATAGTTAACAGCTTGGGAACCAGACAGATCTGAGTTCTAGTATCTTGCTGTAGGTACTGCCTTGAGTGAATAACTTCTCTGAGGTAGTGTGCCTCAGTTTCTTCCTCTGGATAGAGGACTTACCTTTCAGAGAGAGTTTTGAAAGGATTAAGTGAGATCATGCATGTAAATCATTAATATAATGCCAACCCATTTGGGTCTTAGCTATCACTGCTTTTTTTATTATTAAATTGTTATAGGTCAGGCGTGGTGACTCTTTCCTGTAAAAGCACTTTTGAAGGCAGGTGAATCACCTGAGGTTAGGAGTTTAAGACCAGCCTGGCCAACATGGCCAAACCTCATCTCTACAAAAAATGCAAAAATTAGCTAGGCGTGGTGGTGCAAAGATATAGTCCCAGCTGCTCTGGAGGCTGAGGCAGGAGAATCACTTGAGCGCAGGAGGCAGTGGTTTCAATGAGCCGAGATTGCTCCACTGCACTCCAGCCTGAGTGACGAAGTAAGACTCAATGAATGAATGAATGAATGAATGAATGGTGGATCCAGCTATGAAAAAGAATGAAATCATGCCCTTTGCAGAAATGTGGAGGCAGAGGTCATTATCCTAAGTGAACTAACTCAGAAACAAAATCAAAGTACCACATGTTCTCACTTATAAGTAGGAGTTGAATGATGGTACACATGGTCATAAAGATGGAAATGATAGATACTAGGGACTTCAAAAGGGGACAGAGTGGGAGGGGAGTAAGAATTGAAAATTACCTATTTGAAACAGTGTTGACTGTTTGGGTAATGGGTACACTAAAAGCCCAGTCCCCACCAGTGTGCAGTATACCCATGTAACAAATATGCACCTGTGCCTTCTAAAAAGGGGAGGCCAGGCATGGTGGCTCACACCTGTAATCCCAACACTTTGGGAGGCCAAGGCAGACAGATTACTTGAGGCCAGGAGTTTGAGACCAGCATGCTCAACATGGTGAAACCCTGTTTCTACTAACACTACAAAATTAGCCAGGCATGGTAGCAGGCACCTGTAGTCCCAGCTACTCAGGACACTGTGGCAGGAGAATCCCTCAAACCCAGGAGGCAGAGGTTGCAGTGAGTTGAAATTGAGTCACTGCACTCCAGCCTGGGCACCAGAGGGAGACTCTGTTTCTAAATAAATAAATAAACAAAACAATTTTTTTTTAAATTGTGTAGTGTTTGCATATAGCCTACACAGATCCTCCCATATACTTTAAATTATCTCTAGATTTTCTTTTTTAATTTTTATTTTTTATTACTGCTCCTTGCAGAGCCTGGCTACCCCATAGGCAGCACGCCCAGAGTAGCCAGTCATCTCCAGATTACTTACAATATCTAATGCAATGTAAATGCTATGTAGTAGTTGTTAGACTATATTGTTTTAAAATTTATTGTTATTGTCATTTTTTGTTGTTTTATTTTTCCCAAATAGTTTCAATCTGTGGTCAGTTGAATCTGCGGATGCAGACCCATGGGTATGGAGGGCTGACTGTATTTTTTTTTTGAGACAGATTTTTGCTCTTGTTGTCTGGGCGCAATCTTGGCTCACCGCAACCTCCACCTCCCAGGTTCAAGCAATTCTGTAGCCTCAGCCTCCCAAGTAGCTGGGATTACAGGCACACGCCACCACGCCCGGCTAATTTTATGTGTTTTTAGTAGAGACAGGGTTTCTCGATGTTGGTCAGGCTGATTTCGGACTCCCAACCTCAGGTGATCCACCTACCTCAGCTTCCCAGAGTGCTGGGATTACAAGCATGAGCTACCACACCCAGCTGGGCTGACTGTATTAACAGTGGAAATTTTTTACCCAGTAGAAATATATATATATATATATATATATATATATATATATGTATATTGTAGAGACAAGGTCTCACTATATTGCCCAGGCTGGACTTGAACTCCTGAGCTCAAATGAACCTCCTGCCTTGACCTCCCAAAGTGCTAAAATTACAGGCAGGAGCCACCATACCTGGCCAAAATATTTTTATATCACATTATATTAGCAGATATCTCAAAAGATTACTGTTTTCCAAATGAGGGTAGTTATCAGATTCACCACTAAATCTTGTATTTTACTGCACTGATGAAGAATCACATATATGACTATTTAGGTTCACAGAGACAGAACAAAAAATATATATGTAAGTATTATGAAAAATTTTTATAGCTGTATTGCAATAAAATCCTACCTATATTATGCAGCTTGAAATATTATTCTGAGAAAAAACAACAAAAAAAATATTATTCTGAGAAAGAATCTATACTCTTTACTGGAGAGCAAAAGCACAGAAAGGGTTGAGAAACCCATCCTTCATTAGAGCGATTTCTTACTATAGATGCATGATATGCCTGTCAGTAGGTTGTGGGATCTGCCTCAGCCTCCTATCCCATTGTTTGCTGGGGTTGAGTTTAATTGATGGGCCTAGATCCATTGTCTCCCCTCAGTGAACATCTGTCCTGAAGCTGCCGGCTTAGAGGAAGAGAATACTTTTCCAGAAATACATTTTTAAAACATCAAAGATGTACAACTAGGTATATTCAAATGATTTCTTACAGTCTTTTTAAATTCTTAATAAGAATATTTGTAGATGTGGCCAGACACAGTGGCTCACGCCTGTAATCCCAGCACTTTGGGAGGCCAAAGGCAGATGGATCACCTGAGGTCAGTAGTTCAAGACCAGCCTGGGCAACAAAGTGAAACTCCTTCTCTTCTAAAATTAGCTGGGCATGGTGGCAGGTGCCTGTAATCCCAGCAACTTGGAAAGCTGAGGCCCAAGAATTGCTTGAACCCAGGAGGCGGAGGTTGCAGTGAGCCAAGATCAAGCCATTGCACTCCCGCCTGGGCAACAAAGTGAGACTCCCATCTCAAAGAAAAAAAAGAATATTTGTAGATTCTTCATTCTTTTTTATTGTGGTTCATACAATTTACCATTTTAACCTTTTTTTTTTTTTTTTGAGAGGGAGTTTTGCTCTTGTTGCCCAGGCTGGAGCTCAATGATGTGATCTCAGCTTACTGCAACCTCTGCCTCCCCAGTTCAAGCAATTCTCCTGCCTCAGCCTCCCAAGTAGCTGGGATTACAGGTGCCTGCCACCATGCCCTGCTAATTTTTGCATTTTTAGTAGAGACAAGGGTTTCACCATGTTGACCAGCCTGGTCTCAAACTCCTGACCTCGGGTGGTCTGCCTGCCTCAGACTCCCAAAGTGCTGGGATTACAGGTGTGAGTCACCTCACCTGGCCTTTAACCATAGTGTAACATTCTGAAGCATTAAATACATGAACATTGTTGAGGACCTTTACCACCATTCTTTTCCAGAAGTTTTTCATCTTCTCCAACTGAAACTTTGTATCTCATTGTCTCTTGATACAAATAATTACAATACAAATTCCAGTTCAATTCACATGGCATTTCTTAGGGTTTATTAAAGATTTCATGGCCTGACCAACATGGAGAAACCCCATCTCTACTAAAAATACAAAAATTAGCCAGGCTTGGTGGCACATTGCTGTGATCCCAGCTTCTCGGGAGGCTGAGGCAGGAGAATCACCTGAACCTGGGAGGCAGAATTTGCGGTGAGCCAAGATCGTGCCATTGCAGCCTGGGCAACGAGCAAAACTCCATCTCAAAAAAAAAAGATTTCACTAGATAGAAGTGTATGTCTCTTAAATAGAGTTTAGAAAGATGAGATTAAATCAAAATCTTTAAACTCTTTGTAGACACTCATTATGGAACCTTGCTTGGAATAATATGTTACAAATATATGTGTCCATATTCTTTCTTAGATCTTTATTTATTTATTATTTATTTCTTTTGAGACAGAGTCTCACTCCGTCTCCCACACTGGAGTGCAGTGGCCCGATCTTGGCTCACCGCAACCTCCGCCTCCCAGGTTCAAGCAATTCTCCTGCCTCAGCTTCCCAAGTAGCTGAGATTACAGGTGCCCAGCACTACACCCAGCTAATTTTTTTTTTTTTTTTTGAGGTGAACTTTCTCTCTTGTTGCCCAGGTTGGAGTGCAGTGGCACAATCTCGGCTCACCACAACCTCCACCTCCTGGGTTCAAGCGATTCCTCTGCCTCAGCCTCCCAAGTAGCTGGGATTACAGGCATGCACCACCAGCCCAGCTAATTTTGTATTTTTAGTAGAGACAGGGTTTCTCCATGTTGGTCAGGCTGGTCTCAAACTCCCGATCTAAGGTGATCCTCCTGCCACGACCTCCCAATGTGTTGGGATTACAGGTGTGAGCTACCATGCCCAGCTAATTTTTGTATTTTTTTTAGACTATTCAAGTGCAAGTAGCGAGAAGGGGGGAAAGTAGAACACGGAGTTTGGTCTGTAACTGTGAACAATCAATTGAAATAACTCACTACCTTTGGACCAGCCTAATTTTTGTATTTTTAGTAGAGATGAGGTTTCACTATGTTGGCCAGGCTGGTCTCCAACTCCTGACCTTGTGATCCGCCTGCCTCGACCTCCCAAAGTGAATTTTTATATTTTTAGTAGAAATGGGGTTTCGCCATATTGGCCAGGCTGGTCTCCAACTCCTGATCTCAAGTGATTTGCCCACTTGCACCTCCCAAAGTTCTGGGATTACAGGCATCAGCCACCATGCCTGACCTTAAATTTTTTTTTTTTTTTTTTGAGACAGAGTCTCACTCTGTTGCCCAGGCTGGAATACAGTGGCACGATCTCGGCTCACTGCAACCTCTGCCTCCCAGGTTGAAGCTATTCTGCCTCAGCCTCCCGAGTAGCTTGAACAAAAGCACTCTTGTTTTCTCCTTGTTAAAAAATTGATTTTGTCCACACATTTTCTTCTTTCCTTTCTTTCTTTCTTTCTTTCTTTCTTTCTCTTTCTTTCTTTCTTTCTTTCTTTTTCTTTTTCTTTCTCTTTCTTTCTTTCTTTTCTTTCTTTTTTTTTTTTCTTCGAGACAGGGTCTCGCATCATCACCCAGGCTGGAGTGCAGTGGTGCAATCTTGGCTCACTGCAACCTCCACCTCCCAGGTTGAAGCAATTCTTTTGCCTCAGCCTCCTGAGTAGCTGGCACTACAGGTTCATGACACCATATCCAGCTATGTCCACACATTTTCTGTCTGCATCTGTCTTTATAAAAGAGAATCCTCAGTGTATCTTCCTTGGTAACATTGACTTTGTAAAGTGGAATTTTGTTTGTTAACACTATTAGTTATTTCCATAGGGCTTGTTTTTCTTGGAACATGCCATGAAACCAAAATATTTTGAATGTTACTCATTGACAAAGAGCAGACTCAAGAATTTTCATAATAACTTTAACCAGATCGCTAATACTGATGCTTAATAAAAGACATATATGGCCGGGTGAGGTGACTCAGACGCCTGTAATCCCAGCACTTTGGGAAGCCGAGGCGGGCAGATCACGAGGTCAGCAGTTCGAGACCAGCCTCACCAACATGGTGAAACCCCATCTCTACTAAAAATACAAAAATTAGTCAGGTGTGGTGGTAGGCACCTGTAATCCCAGCTACTCAGGAGGCTGAGGCAAGAGAATCACTTGAACCTGGGAGGCAGAGGTTGCAGTGAGCCGAGATCACACCATTGCACTCCAGACTGGGTGACAGAGCAAGACTCTGTCTCAAAAAAGAAAAGAAAAGAAAAGAAAAGAAATGGTGTACTACTAGGCCGTTTTGACTTTAATAGCTCAATTTTTACCATACTGCATTTTAGTGAATGTTTTAACTATGGGCTAGGGATGCAAACAGCAGTGACCCATCTTTTTTACTGTTTATAACTGTCATTGTACAAAAATGTCCATTGTCTGTAAAAGTGGAAAATATGTTGGTAGTATTATTGCTTTTACTTCATTTAAAATGTTATCTAAAATAGGTTGGGCATGGTGGCTCACACCTGTACTCCCAGCACTTTGAGAGGCTGAGGCAGGCAGATCACTTGAGGTCAGGAGGTTAAGACCAGGCTGGTCAACATGGTAAAACCCTGTCTCTACTAAAAATACAAAATTTAGCCATATGTGGTGGCACACACCTATAATGCCAGCTACTCAGGAGGCTGACGCAGGAGAATTGCTTGAATCCGGGAGGCCAAGATTGCAGTGAGCCGAGATCACACCGCTGCACTCCTGGGTAACAGAGTGAGACTCCGTCTCAAAAAAACTAAATAAACAAAAAAAAAAAAGTCGGCTGGGTGTGGTGGCTTACACCCATAATCCCAGCACTTTGGGAGGCCGAGGCAGGCAGATCACCTGAGGTCAGTAGTTCAAAACCAGCCTGGCCAACATGATGAAACCCCATCTCTATAAAAATACAAAAATTAGCTGGGTATGATGGCAGGTGCCTGTAATCCCAGCTACTCTGGAGCCTGAGGCAGAAGAATCACTTGAACCCAGGAGGCAGAGGTTGCAGTGAGCCAAGATAGTGCCATTGCACTCCAGCCTGGGTGACAGTGTAAGACTCCATCTCAAAAAAAAAAAAAAAAAAAAAAAATTAAGGTTGCCAGGTAAAAAAAAAAGAAATTAATAAGTAAATAAAATGTTCCCTAAAATAAATTATCTTTGCATTAGGAAAAACATAAGTGACTTACATAAATCTCCATTTTGTTTAATAAAATATATCATCAGGCTGGGCATCGTGACTCACACCTGTAATCACTTTGGGAGGCCAAGGCAAGAGGATTGCTTGAGGCCAGGAGTTTGAGACCAGCCTGGGCAACATGGTGAGCAATCCCTTCTGTATGAACTTTTTTAAAATTAGCACAGTGGCATGCACCTGTGTTCCAGCTACTTGGGAGGCTGAGGTAGGAGAATTACTTAGAGCCATTGCACTCCAGCCTGGGCAATAGAGCAAGACCTTATCTCAAGAAAAAAATATACACACACATGCATAAGTATTTTTCTTAATAAAACTAGACATCAGATAAGTATCAGACAAGTTTCTGTTTAATATTCAGATAGTTTTTATGGAGAATACATAAATAAGACTTACTTTTGGCTCTTTTAGCTTTTAGTTTTAATAGAGATGGGGGTCTTACTATGTTGCCCAGGCTGGTCTTGAACTCCTGCACATAAATAATCCTTCCAACTTGGCCTCCCAAAGTGCTGGGATTACAGACGTGAGCCACCGCACCCAGCCTGAGTTGTCTTATCTTTAAGGTCTAGTGAGTATACTCACTAGACCTTAAAGCCATACCTGGCTGTGTCAGAAATTCTTCAACTTAAGACATTTACTTCCGAGTCTTTTAATGAACACAACTATTACTAACATAATAAATCACTGTTCTAAATGTTTGGAGATGTCAAATAATTATTTTATATTTATGTTCAGCACATAAATACCTTTTTAAGGAGGTTTTGTTAAATATTAAATAGATTAAACATTAATGAAAAGACACACAATGTTTTATTCTGTGTGTCTTTAAAAACAGTATTTCCTTATGCCTGAGGGAGGTGAATTGTCTAATTTGGAGCAGATGTGGGGAATCAGTTGATTCCTTACTTTTTCTACACTGGCTGGATAGATTCCTGGCTGGCTAATAAGGGTCCAGCCTCAGCCAGTAGATCCTGGACCATGGAGGACCAGGCTGCATCCCAAATCCTGTGCTGTACCATTGTGAAAAAGTGCTCACATGTAGCTAAGGTGCATATTCTTGGAAAGTAAATTAGTAACTGACATTACCCCTAAAAATGTCCTTTGGAGACCAGAATCTTAGGAATGTAATTGAATTGAGTAAACAGTTATTAGGCAGGTATGTATCAGGCATTGCACTAAACTCTGCTAACACAGAGATGAAAGGAAACTCATCTAGCTTTCATGGAACTTGTAAGCCAATGGAGAAGTCAGAAAAACCAAGTATAGTCTTGTGTTGCTTAATGATGAGGATACATTCTGTGAAATTCGTTGCTAGGCAATTTCATCATCTTGTGAACATTAGAGTACACTTACACAAACTTAGATGATCTAGTCTATTGCAGACCCAAGTTATATGGTATAGCCTGTTGTTCCCAGGCATAAGACTGTGCAGCATGTTACTATACTGAATACTGTAGGCAACCATAACACAATGGTAAGCATTTGTGCATCTAAACCTATCAATGCACAGAAAAGGTACACTAACAATATCGTATTATACTCTTATGGGACCACCATCATATATGAGGTCCACTGTATATGAAAGGTTGTTGTGGGGCACGTGGCTGTATTGTCATACCTGTGTCAGGTGCTGTTAAGATGTCAGATGTCCTCTAGGGATATGAATAAGTGAATAATGAATTTTGCTTTAGAATTTAAATTAACGAAAGGTAGTATCATTTTACTCAAGACCTTCAAGATAAGTAGACATTGTCAGTTGACTGCTTGGAGGTTGGTGGGAATGTCTTCTAAGTAAAAGGAATGTGCAAAGTCAAATAATTGAAAAATGGATAAGTTTTGGGGACATCAAGTGGTCAAAGTAGCAAAGAACTAAGGGTTTCTTACGGGGACAAGTGGGGTGGGTGAAGATAAAAGTGAGGCTAGCTAGTGCCTATTGTAATGGACCAGTATATTCAGCTCACTGATGCCAAGAAACCACACAGTCTAAAAGTTGCCTGCCTTTGGGATAGAAGAATTAAATGCTCTCTCATCAGCACTCTCATAGCACTTTATAGTGTATGTATTCATTTAAATTTGGGCTCTGATTTTTTTTTTTTTAATCGAGTCTCACTATGTAACCTAGTCTGGCCTTGAACTCCTGACTTCAAGCGATCCTCCTGCCTCGGCCTCCCAAAATGCTGGGATTACAAGTGGGATCCACTATGCCCAGCCTGGGCCCTGCTTTAATTGAGAACAGAAGATAAGCATAATAATCACAGAGAGCAGTGTCTGATCAGTGTCCAAAGATGTGGTTGCTACTTTCAGAATTCTGGGCAGATAATTCTAAAAACAGCTGGGGTTGTCAGAGAAAGATTCACAGAGATCAGATCCAAACCAAGTTTTGAATAATGGTTGTATTTTCAGTAGACATGGGAGAGGTAAAGAAATTGTCACCTGGACCAGGACAGATGCTGGGAAAGTGCATCACTGTGTTTGGAGGCTAGGAGAGTGGCAGTGGGCTAGAAGAGAGGGTAGGGGAATAGTGAACAATAACTTTAGCCCTATTGTATGTTCTCAGCTTAAATCAAGTTCTTTGTTTTCCACTTTAGCTTGTTCTCCTATAGGAGTAACCTGGTCTCCAAAGTAAGAAAACTGTGCTTTCTTGGAAAAATGAAGTTTTCAAGGAAAAGTGAATAAACACACTTTCCCTGTGTGCAGGTTTGCTATCTTGTGACCAACACATTCGAAAAAGTGATAAGTTCATTTTTTTTTTTTTTTTTTTTTTTGAGACAGAGTTTCGCTCTTGTTACCCAGGCTGGAGTGCAATGGCGCGATCTCGGCTCACCGCGACCTCTGCCTCCTGGGTTCAAGCAATTCTCCTGCCTCAGCCTCCCGAGTAGCTGGGACTACAGGCACGTGCCACCATGCCCAGCTAATTTTTGTATTTTTAGTAGAGACGGGGTTTCACCATGTTGCCCAGGCTGGTCTCGAACTCCTGAGCTGAAGTGATCTGCCTGCCTCAACCTCCCAAAGTACTCGCATTACAGATGTAGACCAGCTGGGAATTTTTATTTTTATTATTTTTATTCTTTTTTTGAGACAGAATCTCATTCTGTCACCCAGGCTGGAGTGCAAATGGCACAATCTTGGCTCATTGCAACCTCCGCCTCCCGGGTTCAAACCAATTCTCCTGCCTCAGCCTCCCGAGTAGCTGGGATTACAGGCTCGTGCCACCACACCTGGCTAATTTTTGTATTTTCAGTAGAGACGGAGTTTCACCATGTTGGCCAGGCTGGTCTCGAACTCCCGACCTCAGGTGATCCACCTCGGCCTCGCAAAGTGCTGGGATTACAGGTATGAGCCACTGTGCCTGGCCAAAATTTTAAATTTCTAAGTTTTTCTTCTAATAATTTGTCTCACTCTTTTCCACCTTCTCCTCCTTGCTTTTAGAAGGCTCTAGCTGGTGACAAAATAAATTAAGAAATTTTTGGTTGAATAATAACTAAAAAACTTAAAGCCAGTCATGCTGAGTTTGACAGCTGCTTTTCACCACAAATGGATATAATTGTGAAAATATTGTCATGTTTTTTTCTAGCAAAACGTCATATTATTTCACAAAAAGCCCAGCGATTTCACCTGAAGAAGCTTGGGAACTCCTGCCAAAAACTGTAGCACTTCTCACATTGCAATGGTAATGAATTGTTGCACGTCTCTCTCCCAAAAGAGAGCTCCTTCAAAACGGGAACCATGCCAGAGGTGAAGTCTTACAGAACTTAACAGCACAGAACAATTACAGTGTAGTAAAAAGAATAAGATCAGAATACTTTATATCCTTATCGACATGAATAGCTATTTGCCCTGCGTAAGTGGCTATTCATGGCATAACTTTTTGCTGATGACACTCGTTGAAAAACTGTTTGCTCAAACACAGTAGTTCACTTTTCAGCCTTGCTTCTTCTGTTCCACAAAATGTGAAGGATTTTTACATTTGTTATTACATTTATGTCATATTACATTCCCAGCCCCAAGAATAGTACCTAGTGCTAACGTTTGTTAAATGAATAATGAATATTCTTGATACCCATTGAACAGTTTTATTAGAAATAGGAATTAAAGAAGGAGCCTGTCTCATTCCCTAAGGGTAGAAAACAAAAGGAGGCACAGGAGAAAACTGTGTAAACAATTTAAATATCTGTCTTCCTTCCTCCTTCCTTTCTCCTATGCTCCCTCTTTCTGGATACTCTGATCCTATAATCTCTGCAGATAAACTCATATAACCTGTTCAAGAGATTTGGTTCAAGACTTTATAAATGCAGCAGGGCAGGGTGGCTCATTCCTGTAATCCCAGCACTTTGGGAGGCCAAGACAGGTGGATCACAAGGTCAGGAGTTCGAGACTAGCCTGGCCAACATGGTGAAACCGCATCTCTACTAAAAATACAAAAGTTAGCCGGGCATGGTGGCGCGTATCTGTAGTCCCCAGATACTCAGGAGACTGAGGCTGGAGAATCACTTGAACCAGGGAGGCGGAGGTTGCATGAGCCGAGATCACATCATTGCACTCCAGCCTGGGCAACACAAGAGTGAAACTACCATCTCAGAAAAAAAAAAAAAAAAAAAAAAAAAAAAGACCTTACAAATGACTATGGGGCCAAAATTAAGTAACTGGGACTGGATTTAACTTACTGTGTGAAAAGTTAAAAATCAGACACAATATATGAAACAATGGTTTTTTTAGATATTAGATATCAGGCAGCAGAGGAGAGTGACTCCTGAGAGAAGAAAATAAGATGAGCCCTGCAATTGATCCAGCTTACTGTCAAGAGAGTTTCCTTGCCATAGCTCAGGAAGGAGGAACACACAGGAAGGCTGATCATCCCTGAGTTGAGGTGGTGTTACTGGGAGGCCTAAGTTGACAGGGCAGAGTACCAGAGAGAGAGAGAGAGAGAGCACTACACAGAGAGAAAACTCAGGAGATCTGCAGAGTGTCTTTCTCAGGGTTTCAGCTGATAACTGAGGTAGTTCTGGGAAAGAACACTATTGCAGCTCACATAGGGCAGAGAATAGTTTGTGTTCCCATCTGCAAGAGAGCAAAAAAATCCTTGTAATTCATAGGACATCAAGTGAAGTACTCATAGGGCATTTATTGCCTCAATACAGGGCAAAATGAAACCTAGACTAAAGATTGACAAAGCTTAAAAGCAAACCTTAAAAGGATCAGACTCTTTGTAAAGAAACTTTGTAAAGTAACTTAATTGTGTTGGGAAATAACCAGCACCTGATAATGTAAACTTAATAATGTCTGACATCCAATAAAAAATGACCAGGCATGCAAAGAAGCAGAAAATACCACCCTTAATTGAGACCAATAACAACAAAAAGATGAATCAATAGAAACAGACTCAGAAATGATACAAGTGATAGAATTAATCATTAAAAAGTTGGCCAGATGAGGTGGCTTATGCCTGTAATCCTAACGCTTTGTGTGGCAGACGCAGGCAGATCACTTGAGGCCAGGAGTGTGAGACCAGCCTGGGCAACACGGCAAGACTCTGTCTCTCCAAAAAATACAAAAATTAGCCAGGCATGGTGGCTCATGCCTGTAATCCCATCACTTTGGGAGGCCAAGGCAGGAGGATCACTTGAGACCAGGAGTTCAGAACCACCCTGAGCAACACAGTGAACCCGTCTCTTCAAAAAAAATTGTTTTAAGTTGTTACTATCTTGCATAAGTTCAAAAAAGTAGTGAAAAGATTAAACAAATAATGGCATGGAATCTCATCCTGGGCCAAGACAACAAAGCAAAAAAAATGTTTTTAAATAATAATGACAGAATATGTTAAAAAGACCCAAATTGAACTTCTGGAGATGAAAAATACAATGTTTTAAAATAAAAGTGCACTGGATGGGATTAAGAGAAGATTAGAGACTGCAGAAGAAAAGATTTATGAATTTGAAGACATATGAATAGAAGCTATCCTGAAAGCCAGGGAGATTAAAAGACTAAAAAAGGCGTGTGAGCGTGTTGGCTCACACCTGTAATCCCAGCACTTCAGGAGGCCAGGGCAGGGGTATATAGCTTGAGCCCAGGAAGTCAAGACTAGCCTGGACAACATGGTAAAACCCTGTCTCTACAAAAAATACAGAAATTAGCTGGGCATGATGGCAGGCGCCTGTGGTCCCACCTACTCAGGAGGCTGAGGTGGGAGGATCACCTGAGCCTAGGAGGTCAAGGCTGCAGTGAGCTGTGATCCTGCCATTGCACTGCATCCTGAGCAGCAGAGCAAAACCCTATCTCAAGAAAGTAAATAAATTTAATTAAAAAATAAAAGGGTGAAAGAAAATACAGCATCATTGAGCTATGAGACACTTCAAACAGTCTAATAACGTAAGTGTAATTGTAGCCCCCAAAGGACGGGGGGCATAAAATATTTGAAAAAATTAATGGCTGAAATTTTTCTGAATTGGAAGGAAACTATAAACCTGTAGATTCTAGAAGCTTAGTGAACTGCAAAAACTGGAAGCATGAGGAGAACTACACCAAGGCATTTCATAATCAGATTGCTTAAAACTAGTGGTAAAGAGAAAAATATTTAAAGTGTCCAGAGGAACAAAAGACACATTATGAAAAAAAGAAAGGTAAGGATGATGGCAGACTTTTCTTTGGAAATATGCAAATGAGAAACAGTACATCAGTATCTTTAAAGAACTGAAAGGAAAAGGAAAAAACCATTTCAATCTTGAACAGTATGCCCAGTGAAAATATATTTCAAAAATGAAGGCAAGATAGACATTTTCTTGGGAGAGGGGGACGGAATCTCTGTCGCCCAGGCCAGAGTGCAGTCGCACAATCACGGCTCACTGCAGCCTCAACTTCCCCAGGCTCAGGTGATCCTTCCACCTCAGCCTCCTGAGTAGCTGGGACTACAGGTGAGTACCACCATGCTCAGTTAATTGTTTTATTTTTTGTAGAGATGGGGTTTTTCCATGTTGCCTAGGCTGGTCTTAAACTCCTGGACTCAAGCAGTCTGCCCACTTTGGCCTCCCATAGTGCTGGGATTAAAGACGTGAGCCACCATGCCCGTTTCACACTCTTTAAAGATATGAGAAAATTGAAAGAATTCATCAGCAGAGACCTGCCCTGCAAAAAAATATTAAAGGATTCCTTTCAGGAGAAGTGAAATGATACCAGGTGGAAGTCTGAATTTACTTAAGAGAATGAAGCACACTGGAAATAGCAAATATGTGAGTAAAAATAAAGTGACTACAGTTCATTTTACCTTCAATAGGTCAGGAAGTAAAAATGTGATTTTGAAGACTGCAGCTGTTCCATAGTTCATGTCTGCTTGAAATCTCTCGGTAATCCCTTTGCTAACCTCAGTACCTTTTAGAGGTAAATTTGTTTGTAAATTATTGGGAAATTATGATTCATGTTATACCAAGTTAATACAAGTAAAGCAAATATCAGTAGTTTTTTGGTGAGTATCTTGTATTGACTCTAGTTGTTTTGTTTTTTGAGACAGGGTCTCACTTTGTCACACAGGCTGAAGTGCAGTGGCGCAATCTCCGCTCACTGTAGTCTTGACCTCCCGAGTTCAAGCCATCCTCCTGCCTCAGTCCCCCCAAGTAGCTGGGACTACAGCTGTTTACCACCATGCCCAGCTCATTTTTTTGTATTTTTTGTAGAGGCAAGGTTTCACCATGTTGCCCAGGCTGGTCTCCAACTCCTGAGCTCAAACTGCTGCCTGCCTCGGCTCCCAAAGTGCTAGGATTATAGGTATGAGCCACCGTGCCAGGCCTCTTGGTGGTCTTCTAAAGTTTCAGCTTATTAGTCAACATCTTCACTAGGCTATATATACCTATACATATGTACATATACATATGTATATGCACATATGTATAGGTATATACAAAATATATATATAGTGTATGTGTGTGAATATATATGAGACGAAGTCTCGGTCTGTTTCCCAGGCTGGAGTACAGTGACACGATCTCGGCTCACTGCAGCCTCCACCTCCCAGGTTCAAGTGATTCTCCTTCCTGCCTTAGCTTCCTGAGTAGCTGGGATTACAGGCATGCGCCACCATGCCCGGCTAATTTTTGTATTTTTAGTAAAGACGGCGGTTTCACCATCTTGGCCAGGCTGGTCTCAAACTCCTGACCTCAGGTGATTCACCTGCCTCAGCCACTAGACTATATTTTTGAAAGAAAAAAGAACAGAGAATGAGATAAGGAAGGAAACAAAAATATTTGTAATAAAAAAAAATATATTTGTAATAGTGGTCACATACCAAATTTCAGTTTGTGCAGTCTTTGAAATCCTGTTTTATGACTCTTTTTTTTTCCCCCCGCCAAGACAGGGTCTCACTCTTGTCACCCAGGCTGGTTGCAGTGGCGTGATCTTGGGTCACTGCAACCTCCGCCTCCTGGGTTCAAGCAATTCTCGTGCCTCAGCCTCCATAGTAGCTGGGATTACAGATGTGTGCCACTGTGCCTGGCTCATTTTTTTGTATTTTTAGTAGAATTGGGGTTTTACCATGTTGGCCAGGCTATAAGCGTCAAGTTTGGTTTCTTCCATTGCTACTGGCCAGAATATCTTAAATACGCAAAACTAGCTGATTTGCTGAGCTAGCTTTCCTGAAATATCTGTTCTTGCAACCAATATGTTTCTTAATGAGACCTTAGATTTTCTCCCTCTGTGTGAAAAAAAAAAAAAAAGTCCGTTATATCTCTGCCTTGGCAATCTTTTAAGTTTTTCTGTGAGCTTAATTAAGTTAAAACTGTTTTTAAGATACAGTATTTCTTTTAAGACAGCTGATGTAGCTTATTCTGGAGGCCAGTAGGCTGCTTCAACACATTCCAAGGGCTGGGCATGGTAATTGTAATCCCAGCATTTTGGGAGACTGAGGTAGAGGATTGCTTAAGTGCAGCAATTCAAGACCAGCATGGGCAACATAGTGAGACCTCATCTCTACAAAAAAAAAAAAAAAAAAAAAAAAAATTTAAAGTTCTAAGTATTTAGCTGGGTACTGTAGCATATACCTGTAATCCTAGCTACTCAGAAGACTAGAGGAGGAGGATTGCTTGGGCCCAGAAGTTCAAGGCCAGACTGGGCAACATAATGAAACCCTATCTCTCAAAAAAAAAAAAAAAAGTTCCAAGTATTTGGTCTATTTGGTATACTTAAGGAGAGCGAGCTTTATATGAGGTTCTTTTTACATTTTATTTATTTATTTATTTTTGAGATAGAGTTTAGCACTTTTGCCCAAGCTGGAGTGCAGTGGCAAGATCACGGCTCACTGTAACCTTCACCTGCTGGGCTGGAGTCATCCTCTGACCTCAGCCTCCCAAGTAGCTGGGACTAAAGGCAAGCGCCACCACACTGGCTAAACTGACTTGAGGTTGTTGTACTTCAAGGATCATTTTGTCTCCTTCTCCTTGTTTAATTAAGTGTATTTCTTTTTTGATTAGCATGCATGTGGCACAAATTTCAAAAGGTACAAAAGGACCATATAAAGAGCACATCTTCCTCTGTTCACCAGTCACCCTCTTTTCTTTCCACAAGCAACTAAGGTTACTGGTTACTTGTGCTTCATTTTAGGGTCTATACATATACACACACCTATCATATATATGTGTATGTGTGTGTGTGTGTGTGTGTGTGTGTGTGTGTGTGTGTGTGTGTATCTCCCCGCCATGCATTTGGGAACATAATGCACATACTATTCTGCACCTTTCTTTTTTCATTAACCATATATCCTTCCAAATCAGTATGATTAAAACTGCCTCATTAGTTTTAATGACTGATGAGTATTCCACTATGTAAGTAAACCATAACTAATTTAACCAGGACATCTAATTATAGACACTTAGGGTTTTTAAGACAGTTTTTAAAATTAAGATATAATTTACATACCATAAAATTCACCCTTTTAAACTCAGTGGTTTAATTCAAGACCCCCCCCCTTTTTTTTTTTTTTTTTAAGAAACAGAGTCTGGCTCTGTTGTTTCCACTGGAGTGCAGTGGTGTAATCATAGCTCACTGCAGCCTTGACCTAGGCTCAAGCAAGCAATTCTCCCACCTCAGGCCTCCCAAGTAGCTGGAACTACAGGTTTGCACCACCGCATCCAGCTAATTTTTAAATGTTTTGTAGAGATGGGGGTCTCACTACATTGGCAAGCAGGTTCAGGAACATTTTTATTGCCCCAGAAAGAAACCTGATACCCAACCCATGACATCTAGGGTTTTGCAGTCCTTTGTTAAAACCAGTAATACAACTAATAATAATAATAATACTGCCCTGGATATTCTTATACACATATCATTTGGCACATGTGCAAGAATACCCACATGACAGCTGGTTGTGCTGGCACACACCTGTAGACCCAGTTACTTAGGGGGTTAAGAATCTCTTGAGCCCAGCAGTTCAAGTCCAGCCTGGGCAACATTGAGAAACCCCACCTCTAAAACAAAAGTGTGTTTTAAAAAAGGATATCTGCAGGACAAATACCTGGAAATGGATTTGCTTGGTAAGCTGATTTGTGCACTTAAGATTTTGAAAGACATTGCAAAACTGCCCTCACTAGAGAGGTTACATGATTCTGTATCTGGTCAGTGTATAAAAGTTCCTCTTTCCCCACTCCCTGCCAGCGTAATCCTTCATCCAACTTATTTATCTTTGCCAATCTGACAGGACATGTAGTCTCTCACTGCAATATTAATTTATATTTCTCCTATTGTAAGTAAGGTTGATTATTTTATATGCTTAGGAGCTACTTGTGTTTCCTTTTTTGTGCATTGATTGCTCATAAACCGATTAAATCTTTGACTGATATTCTGGACGGATCCTGATAAAGAACTTTCCTTATGTATAGGAGCTCTTTATGTATTAGGAAGAAAAGCCCTCTGTGGTATGAATTGGAGGTATTTTTCCCAGTTATTTTTGTTTATTTGTCTTTGACTTTGCTTATGATGTGTTTTTCTTTTATGATGCAGAAGTTCTACATTTTATGTCATTGACTTTGTCAATCTTGGATGATTTGTGTCTTACGACATCTTTAGACATTTCCCACTCCAAGACATTAAAAAAAATTCTCCCATGTGTTATTCTAGTATTCTATTACTAGCATTCTACTCTAGTATTCTGTTTTTCTATTCTTTTATTCTGTTCTATTCTATTCTGTTCTTTTTTTTTTTTTTTTTTTTTTTGAGACGGAGTCTCACTCTGTCACAGGCTGGAGTGCAGTGGCGTGATCGTGGCTCATTGCAACCTCCACCTCCTGGGTTCAAGTGATTCTCCTGCCTCAGCCTCCAAAGTAGCTGGGACTACAGTTGCGCACCACCACACCCAGCTAAATTTAATATTTTTAGTAGAGATGGAGTTTCACCATGTTGGCCAGGATGGTCTCGATCTCTTCACCTCGTGATTTGCCCGCCTCAGCCTCTCCAAGTGCTGGGATTACAGGTGTGAGCCACGACGCCTGGCTTGTTATTCTATTCTTTAAGGTTCTTTCTTCCCCATTTAACTCCTAGATCTGTCTAGAATTTATTTTTGTGTAAGAGATGAGTTACGAATTCACCTTTTTCCCCCATATGGTTAACAACTTTTCCCTACTGCTTCGAAATGTCATTTTACACTGTGTCCTCTTCATTAAAACCTATTATTTAAGATGTTCAGAACAGTTTTAAATATTAGCTTTAATTTTTGAGATGGAGTCTTGCTCTCTTGCCCAGGCTAGAATGCAGTGGTGCAATCTCCACTTACTGCAACCTCCGCCTCCCAGGTTCAAGAAATTCTCCTGCCTCAGCCTCCTGAGTACTGGGATTACAGGTGCTTACCACTGCGCCCTGCTAATTTTTGTATTTTTAGTAGAGATGGGGTTTCACCATCTTAGCCAGGATGGTCTCAATCTCTTGATCTCATGCCCACCTCGGCCTCCCAAAGTCCTGGGATTACAGACAGGCATGAGCCACCACACCTGGCCTGTTCTATTCTTTTTTTCTTTCTTTCTTTCTTTCTTTCTTTCTTTCTTTCTTTCTTTCTTTCTTTCTTTCTTTCTTTCTTTCTTTCTTCTTTTCTTTCTTTCTGACAGAGTCTCGATCTGGAGTGCAGTGCCAGGCTGAAGTGCAGTGGTGCAATCTCAGCTCACTGCAACCTCCGCCTCCCAGGTTCAAGTGATTCTCTTGCCTCAGCCTCCGGAGTAGCTGGGACTACAAGCACGTGCCACCATGCCCAGCTAATTTTTTTTTTTTTTCTTTTTAGTAGAGATGGGGTTTCACCATGTTGGCCAGGATGGTCTCGATCTCTTGACCTCGTGATCTGCCCACCTCGGCCTCCCAAAGTGCTGGGATTACAGGTGTGAACCACCACGCTTGGCCTGTTATTCTATTCTTTAAGGTTCTTTCTCCCCCTTTTAACTCCTAGATCCATCTAGAATTTATTTTTGTGTAAGAGATGAGTTATGAATTCACCTTTTTTTCTCCATATGGTTAACAGCTTTTCACCACTGCTTTGAAATGTTATTTTTACACTGTGTCCTCTTGATTAAAAGCTGTTATTTAAGATGTTTGTTGGTACAATTCAGAACAGTTTTAAATATTAGCTTTTTTTTTTTTTTTTTTGAGACAGAGTCTTGCTCTCTTGCCCAGGCTGAAGTACAGTGGTATGATCTCAGCTCACTACAAACTCCACCTCCTGGGTTCAAGCAATTCTCCTGCCTCATCCTCCCAAGTACTTTACAGGCGCCTGCCACTGCACCCGGCTAATTTTTGTATTTTTAGTAGAGATGGGGTTTCACCATTTTGGCCAGGCTGGTCTCGAACTCCTGACCTTGTGATCCACCGGCCTCAGCCTCCCAAAGTGCTGAGATTACAGACATGAGCCACCATGCCCAGCTAGCTTTAATTTTTTAAGAGAGCAGTCAGCTGTTCAGGGCAGTGATTTCTGAATTCTTGCGGTGCCTACAGCCCCGTTCCTTCCACAACAAATCCCAGTGTCGAGGCCTGCTATTTACAGAGGGGAATACATCTTGCTCATATCTGTTGGGCCAAGAAATAGTTTCCAACCACTTATCCAAGGATTTCTCCTTAGCCTCATAAAATCCACCTGGGGTCAGCCACCCATCTAGGGATTCCAGAGTTGTTACTTGAATGAGAAAAGAGCCTTAACAGGAGTCCAGAAATAAAGGGAGAATCTTCCCAGAGAAAACAGAATTCTTCACTTTTGTGTCATTAGTGTCTGATCTTCAGATTATCTTCTCATTTTATCTATTTTTATTTTATTTGAGATGGAGTCTGGCCGTGTCATCCAGGCTGGAGTGCAATGGCATGATCTCGGCTCACTGTAACGTCCGCCTCCCAGGTTCAAGCCATTCTCCTTCCTCAGCCTCCTGAGTAGCTGGGATGACAGGCGTGTGCCACTACACTCAGCTAATTTTTGTATTTTTAGAGACAGAGTGTTGCCATGTTGACCACGTCTCAAACTCCTAACCTCAGGTGATCTACCCAAAGTGCTGGGATTACAGGTGTGAGCCACCGCTCCCAGCCTGTCTTCTCATTTTAAAATCATAGTCAGTTTTTACAATGTTGCTTTTGTAAATTTACTTTGATGGACCATAGATCATCCTGGTGAAAGGAACCCCTGGTTTAGGCCCTATTGTGACTACATTCTGGCATTATTGAAAGCTGGAGAATACAGGGCTAAGGGTCATCTCTTTTAATTCGAAACTGTTTAAAGTGAGAAAAGAGTGTGGCCCTTTAAAAAGTAGAATTCTCAGGGTGCCCCTGACTGTAAAGACTCCTAGAGTTCTCCCTACTGAGACCAGAGAAGGCCTGCCTGGCAGTTCCTGACGCTGCTGATAGGGGGCAGATATCCCCAGGGAGCCTTCTTTCAAACCAAATGTTTGACGCCCCCGTTTTGTTTGGTAGAGAAGGTTGCATAATGGCTTTTAATCTCACTCAATATTATAAAATGGTTCTGTTTGCACTATCAGGGAGTAGTTTGTCACTCTGAACTTAGGGGTCGCAGATGTTCTCTGTGCTTGAAAGTGCTGGTAGCAGTGACACCTCAGTGGAGTGACTGGAGTTGACCTCATGCTGCAGGGTTTGTTTAACCCTTAGGGCACCTCATCAAGTAGAGGAACTAGGCAAGTGTGTCAAGTAAGAAGGGAAGCTGGGAGAGTTGTGGAAGTGTTTTGCTTTGGTGTAGGCTATTTTTCACTTACATTTTTATTAATTAGTTCCAGAGGCAGACACTTAAAAAAAAATGAATTCACAAACGATACAAGGGAATTCCGTTTAAGTGATCATGTTAAAAAAGTAATGTCTGCTTTATAGGCTTAAGGTATGTCATATTTGGCTAATTTATTCCATATGATTGTGATGTCTGAGAGACAAGCCTATGGTATGCTGATGAGCCATGGTTAACACAATTTTGTCTTACTAAATGTCGTCAGGATTTTAGGGAAGACCTTCACACAGATTTCTCTATCTGTGTGATGATCGTTTTCCTGCTTTTCCTTTCTGTCCCATCTTCACTCCTCCACAGTCATGCTACGATAGTATAGTCATGCCAGTGTGCCCTTGAGTAACTCCAAGTCTGAGTCCTAAAAAGCAGGCTTCACTTAGACAGCTGCCCTTGTTGATTTCAGCCTTGGGAGTCACCTTTTCGCATTTTTTTTTCCCGCTCTTTCTTCCTCCTTTCTCAACCATCATTTCTCCTCTCCACTGGATTCTACTCACAGGGCTGGTAATCTCCCAGACCATTCAGCAGCTGAAGGAGTTCATCAGCCAAGGGGAAGATCCCACAGTGGGGGTACTTACCCCTTCCAGACTCTTCCTCAGGAAAGCTAGTTACCTTCCATGTGGCAGTAGTACGTGTTACATTAGTTTGGCCTAGTGACTGTTAGGGGGGACGTCTCAGGGAACTGGAGAAGAGATGCCGTTTCAACAGAGGAAAAACATTTAGTAGAGACTGTCCCTTCTGCCTTCTTCGGGTGTGTCCCTCTTCTGGGCATCTCTTCAGGATTTCATTCCTCCGTCCAGCTGCCGTTCACAACTGCCCTTTCCAACTGCTCCAGAACTCTTGGCCCTGGCATTCCGTGATGTGAATTATGCCACGCATGGTTCAAAATGGGCGTGAAGTGGTGTTGCCAGGTGTCGGATCACTAGTGTAAGTTTCCCGGTCTTTGGGGAGAGCCGCTCTTGGAATCTGTGCAATTGTTGTTGTGTCAGCCGAAGAGTAGTCATTTCACTGGCTAAGCTTGACGCTGTCGCTGGCGGGGGTGAGAGGGACCTCAGGGGCTGGAGCTGGGGTGAACGTTTTGGTTGAGATTCTCTACTTTAAGGGTTCTAGTGTTGGGAGGTAGATTGTTTGGAGCTGAACAGTCCTGGTACCGATGCAGAGGGAGAACACAGGACCTCCGGGCCAGAGCCTGCAGAGACTGCCTGCAGCTAGGGTGACCCCTCTTCTCTCTCTAAAGGCAGGAAAAACCATTTTCCTGTCTTCCTAAAGATAGCCAGAATACGGCAAAAAAATGTAGATTGCGCACCATGTTTAGGAACATTGAGTCACAAAATTAAAAGGCCTCTATGTCTATGAGATCTTTTCTAAAACATAAATACTGTTTCACCCCTTGTTTATCGTACATTTTGAGGAAGTTACTATTCATGGTTTATAGCCCCTCAGGGGAATCTGCATGTGACGGAAGTTGCTGCCAACTGATTTGTCTAGATTTTTTTTTGACTTGTAAGTTAAGGGTTTGTTTTCAATAAAAAGTTTAAATTGAATACTTCATCTCTCAAATGACCACAAAAATGTTAAAAATTACATTAGTAATAAGCAGTTAGAGGAAAACTCCCATGAATCATAGTTGTTTATCCAGAAAAGTATAAGGCATACTTTTACGTTGCATTCACACTGCTGCCTTTAATCTGCTTCACTGAAATGTGCTTTCCTCTCCCTTTTCTTTATAGTTGTCATGGATGATGATGATGACTCGTGTCTCCTTGATCTTATTGGGTAAGATGCTTATTCCAAATCCCGAGTAAATCAAATGTGTGAGGTTTGCTGACCACTAAAACAACCTAATAGCATATTAAAACCTGGTAGATATTTTAAATAAAAATTAAATAATAATCATAGGTTTAGTAGGGAAACAAAGAGACATGATTAACATAGGGGTCTTTTTTTTTTTTTTTTTTTTTTTTTTTTGAGACAGGGTCTTACTCTGTCACCCAGGCTGGAGTGTAGCGGCACAGTCTCAGCTCACTGTAGCCTCCACCTCCCAGGCCCACACAGTCCTCCCACCTCAGCCTCCCAAGTAGCTGGGACTACAGGTTTGCACTACCATGCCTGGCTAACTTTTTTTTTTTTTTTTTTTTTTTTTTGTAGATACAGGGTTTTGCCATGTTGTCCAGGCTGGTCTCCAACTCCTGGACTCAAGTGATCCTCCTGTCTCAGCCTCTCAAAGTGCTGGGATTACAGGCATGAGCCACTGCACCCAGCAAGTAATTCTTTGTTAAATTTATTCTCTTGTAAATCCCAGGAAGTAGAAATGAATAATAATAGCAAATGGCACAATATCACAACAAAAACAAGATAAAATTTTTTAAAACTACTAATTGTTTTAAAATAGGGAGAGGATTTTACTCAGGTAATATATCATTTTCTTTTTACTCTAGTAAAAATTAATTCTAAATGTACATATATATTTGTTTGTTGTTTCATCTCTTTTTTTTCCTCTCTTTTCTAGAGACCCACAAGCATTGAACTATTTTCTACATGGACCTAGTAATAAGTCTGTAAGTAATGTGCAGAACACCACAGACATATATTTTGTTTTTTCTTTACAGTTAAAGTAGTAACCACCTATTGAATTTCTATATTTGCAGAGCAATGATGACTTGAGTAATGCAGGATATTCTGCAGCCAATTCAAATTCAATTTTTGCCAACTCTAGTGTGAGTATTAGAAACTAAAAGCAATGATTGAATGGTTTCTGTCTCATTGATGCCTTGTAAATTGAGCCTTTAACTGCCTTTATATCATAAGAATCCCTACCTTATCTGTTGTGTTTTGTTTTGTTTTATTTTATTTTATTTAGAGACGAGGTCTCACTCTGTCACCCAGGCTGGAGTACAGTGGTGCAATCACAGCTCACTACAGCCTCAACCTCCCAGGCTTAAGTGATCCTCCCACCTCCCGAATGGCTGGGACTATAGGCGTGTGCCACCACACAGGCTGATTTTTGTATTTTTAATAGAGACAGCGTTTCACCACATTAGCCAGGCTGGTCTCGAACTCTTAGGCATAAGCAATCCGCCTACCTTGGCCTCGCAAAATGTTGGAATTGCAAGTGTGAGCCACTGCACCCAGCCTGTTGTAATTTATATAGGAAGAAAATCTATTGAATTATGTAGACATTTTCTACTTTTAACTTAGTCAAGTAAGACAAGCTATATGACCAGGCACAGTAGCTCACACCTGTAATCTCAGCACTTTGGGAGGCCCTGGTGGGAGAATCGTTTGAACTCAGCAGTTCAAGACCAGCCTGGGCAACGTAACAAGACCCTATCTCTATTTTTAAAAAATAAAATAATAAATAATAATAAGACAGGCTATATGAGGTTGTCTTCTGAATAATAAAAAGACAAGCTGTATATCCATTTTTCTAAACTTTAAACTTTTTTTCTCTTTTTTTTGAGACGGACTCTTGCTCTGTTGCCTAGGCTAGAGTGCAGTGGCACAATCTTGGTTCACTGCAGCCTCCGCCTTTGCCTCCTGGGTCAAGTAATTATCCTGCCTCAGCCTCCCTAGTAGCTGGGATTACAGGTGCCCACCACCACACCTGGCCAACTTTTGTATTTTTTTGTAGAGATGGGATTTATCCATGTTGGCCAGGCTGGTCTTGAACTCCTAACCTCAAGTGATCCCCGCCCTATTACAGGCGTGAGCCACTGCACCTGGCCTCAGCATTCTTTCTAAAATGACTCAGAAATGTTATAATCTGAGAAAGTCATATTAGAATGTTTTGAACTTTGTTACATAATAAGCTTTTTTTTTTGAAACAGAGTCTTGCTCTGTCACCCAGGCTGGAGTGCAGTGGCATGATCTCAACTCACTGCAACCTCCACCTGCCGGGTTCAAGCAATTCTCCTGCCTCGTTGCCCAAGTAGCTGTGACTACAGGCACACGCCACCATGCCCAACTAATTTTTTGTATTTTTAGTAGAGATGGGGTTTCACCATGCTGGCCAGGCTGGTCTCGAACTCCTGACCTCGTGATCTGCCCACCTCGAACTCCCAAAACGTGGCGATTACAGGCGTGAGCCACTGTGCCTGGCCCACAATAAGCTTTAAATAAATTATTCTTAATTCATAGTTACTTAGAAATCGTTTTCATCTTAAATGAGAAAAAAAAGATAATAAGTAACACTTGAGCATTTAGTATGTGCTTGGTATTAAGAGCTTTACATATATTAACCTCAGCCAGACATGGCGGCCCATGCCTGTAATCCCAGCATTTTAGGAGGCCAAGGCAGGAGGATTACTTGAGCTCTGGAGTTCGAGACCAACCAACATAGTGAGACCCTGTCTCTAGAAAAAAAATTAAAATTAAAAAAAAAAGTAGATGAGCATGGTGGTGCATGCCTGTAGTCCCAACTACTCAGAAGGCTGAGACAGGAGGATCCCCTGAGTCCAGGAGTAGGAGGCTGCAGTGAGCCAAGATTGTGCCACTGCACTCCAGCCTAGGTGACAGAGTGAGACCTTGTGTCAAAACAAGAAACCAAAACACGTATTAACCTCATTTAATCTTCTCAATGATTACATGAAGTGGTTCTATTAACATCCTTTTTTTTTTTTTTTTTTTTTTTTTTTTTTTTGACAGAGTCTCACATTGTCGCCCAGGCTGTAGTGCAGTGGCATGATCTAGGCTCACTGCAATCTCCACCTCCTGGGTTCAAGCATTTCTCCTGCGTCAGCCTCCCAAGTAGCTGGGACTACAGGCATGCACCACCACGCCCAGCTAATTTTTTTAGTAGAGACAGGGTTTCACCATGTTGGCCTGGATGGTCTTGATCTCGTGACCTCCCAAAGTGCTGGGATTACAGGCGTGAGCCACCGCACCCTGCCAACATCCATATTTTAGAGATAAAGAAACTAAAGCATAGAGAGGTTAAGTTACTTGGCCAAATAGTACACAGCCATGAGTTGCAGAGCTAGGATTCTAACCCAGGCCACCAACATCTGGAACTCATGTTCTTTTTTTTTTTTTTTTTGAGACAAAGTCTCGCTCTGTTGTCCAGGCTAAAGTGCAGTGGTGCAATCTTGGCTCACTGCAACCTCCGCCTCCTGAGTTCAAGTGATTCTCCTGCCTCAGTCTCCCTAGTAGCTGGGATTACAGGCATGTGCCACCACGCCTGGCTAATTTTTGTATTTTTAGTAGAGACGGAGTTTCACCCAGTTGGCCAGGCTGGTCTTGAGTTCCTGACCTCAAGTGATCCACCCGCCTCAGCCTCCTAAAGTGCTGGGATTACAGGTGTGAGCCACTATTGCATAGCCCCCATGTTCTTAAACTCTAGGAGCATCTAGACAAGAAACCTGACCTGGGGGGTTGGGTGTCCTGCCTGGAGACTGTATCAAGATTACTGTGTTTGAGCTTTAGGTTCCCTTACTCTTTTCAGTTGCTTTGTTCTGCTGTGGTTGGTAGTCAGGAGTTGTACTGCCCAAGGTTGAATCTTTGCCCTACCACTTACTGGCCGTGTAAGCTTAGATATATCACTAAATCTCTGTGAGGTTCAATTTCCTCATTTATGAAACCAGAACAATAATGGAATTACCTCAGAGGGTGGTTAAAATGAATTGACAAGACCATTGAAATCACTTGGTATGGTACTCAGTAAATATTATTATCATCAGGACCTATATTTTCTTCACCTATAAAATGGAATGGTGTTCAGAAAGCCCTTGGGATGGACAGTTCTTTTTAATAGTCACGTGTATGTAAGGTACCTAAGATCATATCATGCAAGATATCTCTGTCACAACACTGATCTCCTGTAAGGCTTGTGAATCAGTAGCATTTCGGACATTCATTTTGAACAAATAATCACTACATATGATACCATTAAGCCCATAAAGTAGATATTTAGTCTATCTCTCAACATTAATGATTTTTATTTACCAACTCTCCTACTCCCATGTGAGTATGAATTCTAACTTTTCACATTGCTTCATTCAATGTGTATTTATTGGCAACTTTTTTCACATCATGTCAGATATAGTAGAAATACCAAGAATGCTCTGAGGCTGGGGATGGTGCCTCACACCTGTAACCTCGGTGCTTTGGGAGGCTGAAGCAGGAGGATTACTTGAGCACAGGCGTTCAAGACCAGCCTGGGAAAGATGGTGAAACCCTGTCTCTAAAAAACAAAAATGAAAAAATTTAGCTGGGTGTGGTAGCATACACCAGTAGTCCCAGCTACTCAGGAGGCTGAAGTGGGAGGATCTCATGAGCCCAGGAGTTCACAGCAGCAATGAGTTATTACTGGGATCCTGCACTCCACCCTGGGCAAAAGAGCAAGACCCCCCGATCAAAAAATAAACAAATAAGTAAATAAATAAACAGAGTCTGTGGCAGTATCTCAAAAAAATGAAGCTAAGTTCCAAGTAGTCCTAAGTGTGTTCATATTATCTGTCTGTTCTCTATAAAATAATTGACCAGCATGGTGGATGCCAATATTTATAACATTAAGCATTATTACTATGGAAATAAAATATCAGAATAAGGTGAGCAGTTTAGAGACTTGTGCCTGAAAAGCAGACTGTTATGCTTTATTCATATTCAAAAGTAAGATTAACTTGTATGCATCCTTTTCAAAGGTTACAGATGCCATGTAACATCCTGTTGATTTTTTTAGAATGTTGATCCTAAGTCAGCCCTCAAAGGTGTTAGCAACCAGCTTGGAGAAGGGCCCAGTGATGGACTGCCACTTTCAAGTAGCCTTCAGTTTCTTGAAGATGAACTTGAGTCTTCTCCTCTTCCTGATCTCACTGAGGACCAACCTTTTGACATTCTTCAGAAATCCTTGCAAGAGGCCAATATCACTGAACAGACGTTGGCAGAAGAGGCATATTTGGATGCCAGTATAGGTTCAAGCCAACAGTTTGCACAAGCTCAGCTTCATCCTTCTTCATCAGCATCCTTTACTCAGGCTTCTAATGTTTCTAATTACTCAGGTCAGACGCTGCAGCCTATAGGGGTGACGCATGTGCCTGTTGGAGCATCGTTTGCAAGCAATACAGTGGGTGTGCAACATGGCTTTATGCAACACGTGGGGATCAGTGTTCCCAGCCAGCATTTGTCTAACAGCAGTCAGATTAGTGGTTCTGGTCAAATACAGTTAATTGGGTCATTTGGTAATCATCCTTCCATGATGACTATTAATAACCTAGATGGATCTCAAATCATATTAAAAGGCAGCGGGCAGCAAGCCCCATCAAATGTGAGTGGAGGGCTCCTGGTTCATAGACAGACACCTAATGGCAACTCCTTGTTTGGGAACTCCAGTTCCAGTCCAGTAGCACAGCCTGTTACGGTTCCATTTAACAGCACAAATTTTCAAACATCTTTACCTGTGCATAACATCATCATACAAAGGGGTCTTGCACCAAATTCAAATAAAGTCCCAATTAATATACAGCCAAAGCCTATCCAGATGGGTCAGCAAAATACATACAATGTGAACAATTTGGGAATTCAGCAGCACCATGTCCAACAAGGGATCTCTTTTGCTTCTGCAAGCTCACCACAGGGCTCAGTAGTTGGTCCACACATGTCTGTGAATATTGTAAACCAACAGAACACAAGAAAGCCAGTCACCTCACAGGCCGTGAGCAGCGCTGGGGGCAGTATTGTTATTCATTCCCCCATGGGCCAACCTCATGCACCCCAAAGTCAGTTCCTCATACCTACAAGCCTTTCTGTCAGTTCCAGCTCGGTACACCATGTCCAGACTATAAATGGGCAACTTCTTCAGACTCAACCGTCTCAGCTCATTTCTGGCCAAGTGGCCTCAGAGCATGTCATGTTGAACAGAAACTCTTCCAACATGCTCAGGACCAACCAACCATATTCTGGACAGATGCTAAACAACCAGAATACTGCCGTCCAGTTAGTGTCTGGGCAGACCTTTGCTGCCTCTGGAAGTCCAGTGATAGCCAATCATGCCTCTCCTCAGCTTGTGGGTGGACAGATGCCCTTGCAGCAGACGTCCCCAACCCTATTACACCTGTCCCCCGGGCAGAGCAGCGTTTCCCAAGGAAGACCTGGCTTCACCACCATGCCCTCAGTGACAAGCATGTCGGGACCTAGTCGGTTCCCTGCTGTCAGCTCAGCCAGCACTGCCCATCCTAGTCTTGGGTCTGCAGTTCAGTCTGGTTCATCAGGATCAAACTTTACAGGAGATCAGCTGACCCAGCCAAACAGGACTCCAGTACCAGCCAGTGTGTCTCATCGTCTTCCAGTTTCTTCTTCCAAGTCTACCAGCACCTTCAGTAACACACCTGGAGCAGGAACCCAGCAACAATTCTTCTGCCAGGTAATGCCCTTTCCCAAATCAATGTTTGGCTAATTACAGAATGGAAAAATGGGATGTATATTTACTAGAATATTATTTTCATCCTAAACTCCCAATTTCTTAATCAAAAAATTTTAGGCCGGGCACAGTGGCTCATGCCTATAATCCCAACACTCTGGGAGGCCGAAGCTGGAGGATCACTTGAACCCAGGAGTTTGAGGCCAGCCTGAGCAACATAGTGAGACCCTGTCTCTACCAAAAATTTAAAAATTAGCTGGATGTGGTGGTCCACACCTGTAGTCCCAGCTGCTCTGGAGGCTGAGGCAGGAGAATAGCTTGAGCCTGGGAGGTTGAGGCTGCCATAAACCATGATTATACTACTGCACTCCAGCCTGGGTGATAGAGTGAGACCCTGTCTCAAAAAAACATCTTTTTCACACTTATGACTGGTTATCTTTTTTCTTGTTTTTCTTCTTTTTTGCCAAGGGAATGGGAGTACGGAGTCTCACTCTGTCGCCTAAGCTGGAGGGCAGTGGCACAATCATGGCTCACTGCAGCCTCAACCTCCTGGGCTCAGATGATCTTCCCACCTCAGCCTCCCAGGTAGCTGGGACTAAAGGCATGTACCAGCACACCTAGCTATTTTTTTGTATTTTTTGTAGATTTAGGGTTTCACCATGTTGCCCAGGCTGCTCTTGAACTCCTGGGCTCAAGAAATCCCCCAGACTTGGCTTCCCAAAGGGCTGGGATTACAGGCCACCACACCCAACCTTTTTTCTTCTTAATTAAATTTTTTTATCCAGTGTAGCATTATAGAGTGGGGACTCTGGAGTTAGACTCTTGAGTTTGAATCTAAGCTTTATGACATAGGAAAAGTTAACTTACCACTCTAGACTTAATTTTTATTAGTGAAATGGAGATAATGATACTACCATCCCGTGGAGTTTTCAGGAGGGTGAAATGAGATAATCTATACAAAGCACTCAGACATAGTCCCTGGCAAATAGCAAATACTCAGTAGGAACCAGTATTTATACTTAATTAAATTCATTATGGGCATTTAAAATGAAAGCTTATTTTAGATTATTTATTTACATTGTACAGCAGGCTACTAGGACATATGACTGTGGACTTGGTGAAGATGTGGTAGCTGCTTCTTGGTGGCCAATAGGAAGGGCTTAGGGACTCAGTGTGACTCATTAGTGGGTAACTGGCCTGCAGCACAGGGAAGCACATGGAGGGAGAGATCGAGGCACTCTCATTTGACCAAATACCTAAGCCTGCTCTTACTATGCTGTTATGCAGGTTAATTACTGTGGGCAACTAGTAAACCACATATGTTTCTGAAAAGAATCTCAAGTGGTCATGAGCTTTAGTCCTTCACTGTCATCTGCTGATCCTTCAACGACTCCATCTTTTTTTTTTTTATTTATTTATTTTTTTGTTGTTGTTCTTTTTTTTGTTGTTGTTATTTATTTCAACGACTCCATCTTTTCGTTCCCACTCATTCTGAGCATGCTCTATAGTTGCAGCTACTCCTCTTCTCATCTGGGAGGACCTATGCCATACCCTGCTTTCCACCCCTCCTCGGCCTTGCATTTCCACTGCCTTTCTCCTCCTCCACATTCAGAAAGATTCAGAAACTTCTGTTTGTATATATCAACATATTTCAAAATCTTTTTTTTTTTTTTTTTTTTTTTTTTGAGACAGTCTCACTCTGTTGCCTAGGCTAGCATGCAGTGGCAAAATCTCAGCTCACTGCAGCCTCCACCTCCCAGTCTCAAGTGATCCTCCCACCTCAGCTTCCTAAGTAGCTGGGAACACAGGTGCAAGCCACCATGCTCAACTAATTTTTGTATTTTTTTGATAGGCAGGGTGTCACCATGTTGCCCAGGCTGGTCTCGAACTCATGGGCTCCAGCAATCTGCCCTCCTCGACCTCCCAAAGTGTTGGGATTACAGGTGTTTGCCACTGTGCCCAGCCAATATCAATCTTTTAAATATATATATCGACCAGGAGCTGTGATTCATGCCTGTAATCCTAGCACTTTGGAAGGCCAGGGTGGGCAGATCGCCTAAGGTCAGGAGTTCAAGACCAGCCTGGCCAACATGGTGAAATCCTGTCTCTACTAAAAATACAAAAATTAGCTGGATGTGGTGGTGCACACCTGTAGTCCCAGCTACTTAGGAGGCTGAGGCAGGAGAATCACTTGGACCTGGGAGGCAGAGGTTGCAGTGAGCCAAAATCATGCCACTACACTCCAGCCTGGGCAACAGACTGAATGAGACTCCATCTTAAAAACAAAAAACATATATGTATATATGAATGTATTTATATATATATATATATATATATTTTTTTTTTTTTTAAAAGCCATATACCTTTGACTTAGTAATTTCAGTAAGAATCCTAAGGAAATGGCCGGGCGTGGTGGCTCACGCCTGTAATCCAAGCACTTTGGAGGCCAAGGCGGGCAGATCACCTGAGGTCGGGAGTTCAAGACCAGCCTGACCAACATGGTGAAACCCCATCTTTAAAAAAAAAAAAAAAAAAAAAAGAATCCTAAGGAAATGAAGATTGCTTATGATTAAGGATGTTCAGTGTATTTGTTTTGGTATCATATATATCAAAGGTGTGTGTGTGTGTGTGTGTGTGTGTGTGTATGTTTGAAATAATATCAGATTTACAGAAAAGTTAAAGTTGCAAGATTAGTACAGAGAATTCTCATATCCCCTCACCAAGATTCCCTAAATCTTTTCTCACCCTGTCTCTCCCTCTCTCTCTCTCTCTCTCTCTCTCTCGCATACAAACACACCCACACACATACATACTTCACAGAGTAAATTACAAACCTGATGCTGATGCCTCTTGACTCCTAATGACCTCAGTGTGTTTTTCCTAAAAGCGGGCATTCTCCTACATAACCACAGTACAGTTATCAAAATCAAGAAATCAGCATTATTACAATATTATAGGTAATCTGCCGATCTTCCTAAGATTTAGTCAGCTCTCCCAGTAATGTCCCTGAGAGCAAAAGAGAAAACAAATTATTTGGTCTTGGTTTTGGTGTTTTGGTTTTTTTTCTTTAGAGCTGGGATCTCGCTATGTTACCCAGGCTAGACTCTTGAGCTCAGGTGATCCTCCTGCCTCAGCCTCCTGAGTAGCTGGAACTACAGGCTCATGCCCCTGCATGCAGCTTTGTTTTGTTTTTGTTTGTTTTTTGTTTTTGAGACAAGAGTCTCACTGTGTCACCCAGGCTAGAATGCAGCGGCACGATCTTGGCTCACTGCAACCTCCACCTCCTGCATTCAAGCAATTTTCCTGCCTCAGCCTCCCTAGTAGCTGGGATTACAGGTGCCTGCCACCACACCTAGCTAATTTTTTTTTTTTTTTTTGAGACAGAGTCTCACTTCATCACTAGGCGCCAGGCTGGAGTGCAGTGGCGTGACCTCAGCTCACTGCAACCTCTGCCACCCGGGTTCAAGCAATTCTCCTGCCTCAGCCTCCCGAGTAGCTGGGACTACAGGCGCATGCCACCACGGCCAGCTAATTTTTATATTTTTACTGCAAACAGAGTTTCTCCATGTTGGCCAGGTTGGTCTCGAACTTCTGACCTCAGGTGATCTGCCCACCTCGGCCTCCCAATTTGTTTTGGTTTTTGTGGTTCAGGACCCACCCAGGATCACCATCTCATTCCATTGTCAGATTTTTAAATCTGCAACAGTTCCTCAGTTGTTCTTGGTCTTTCATGATACTAATATTTTTGAAGAATGCAAACCAATTATTTTGTATAATGTCTCTCAATTTGGGTTTCTCCGATGTTTCCTCATGATTAGATCAATGCATCTTTAACAGGATTGCCACAGAAGTGAGGCATCCACAGTGCTCATGATGATGTGGGTTTGTCCCAGTACTGGTGATTTCACCTTGAACACTTGCTTAAGATGGTGTCTTTCAGGTTTCTCCACTGTTTTTTTCCTTTTGTCATTAATTAGAATCTTCCAGAAGATAATTTGAAACTCTGTAGATATCCACTTTCCCATCAAACTTGCATATGATCATTTAAGTTTCCATTGATGATTCCTGATTGAATCAGTTATTACAGCGCTATTACTATGAATGGCCTCCAAATAGATACTTTCTAATAGCTTCCCTCATTTGTTCTATATTTACTGTTGGCATTCTACTCTAAGGAAGAGTTTTCCTTTTCTTCTCTTTATTTTTTGTTTATTTATATATGAATTCCTAGATTATTATTATAGTCAGTGGGTTATAAACTGTTATAATAATTTATTTTAAGGCTGGGCACGGTGGCTTAAGCCTGTAATCCCAGCACTTTGGGAGGCCGAGGCGGGCGGATCATGAGGTCAAGAGATCAAGACCATCCTGGCCAACATGGTGAAACCCCGTCTATACTAAAAATACAAAAATTAGCTGGACGTGGTGGCGTGCGCCTGTAGTCCCAGCTACTCGGGAGGCTGAGGCAGGAGAGTTGCTTGAACCCGGGAGGCAGAAGTTGCAGTGAGCCGAGATTGTGCCACTGCACTCCAGCCTGGCGCCTGTTGACAGAGTGAGACTCTGTCTCAAAAAAAATAAATAAATAAAATAATAATAATTTATTTTAATGCTCAAATCTACCCACATTTGGCAAGTGGGTGCCTCTCCAAATTGGCTGCTCATCCTTCTGACATGTTTCCATCATGCTTTGAGCACTTCCTTCAATTTCTGGCAAAACACATATTCTCTGTTTATCTTTTAATTTTCCTGCTCCTGCCCAAGCATTAGCTATTTTTTTTAAGAAGACTTGCTCCTTCTGGTGGAGAACAATATTTAGAAACCAAGATCTGAGCATTATGTGTGTTCATTGCTACTAAAGTCATCTCAGCTGGGAAATGTGTGTATTTATACACCCAATACCTATAGCTATTTACATTTCTATGAATCTATATTAAAAGCTATGAGTTCATATTGATAATTCCAATTCTAATCCATGACTACAGAATTCATCCAAGCCTCTCTCTTTCCCATATTTGTAATGCCTTTTTTTTTTTCTTTTTTTTTGAGTCAGAGTCTCACTCTGTCACCTGGAATGGAGTGCAATGGAGTGATCTTGGCTCACTGCAACCTCCGCCTCCCAAGTTCAAGTGATTTTCCTGTCTCAGCCCCACAAGTAGCTGGGATTACAGGCATGCGCCACCACACCTGGTTAATTTTTATATTTTTAGTAGGGTTTTACCATGTTGGCAAGGCTGGTCTCGAACTCCTGACCTCTGGTGATCCACCCACCTCAGCCTCCCAAAGTGCTGGGATTCACCACACCCAGGCTGTACCTCCCTTTTCTAACAGTGAGAAAGCCAGCTCCACAATTTGTTTACTTATTTGTTCAATCCTAGAACATACAGAAAATAGTCTTAGAATTGCTAATCCATGTTTTTCGCCATTGTTAAAACAAACCTACTAATTAGGCTTTAGTATTGGTTTACAGTTCTGTCTTTAGCCTAAGGGTTTACAGTCAACATATTGTGTTCAAAAGTTACTTGGGGCTGGTTGCAGTAGCTCATGCCTGTAATCACAGCACTTCCCAGCAAGCAAGCGGGGCAGATTGCTTGCGCTCAGGAGCTCCAGACCAGCCTGGGTAGCATGATGAATCCCTGTCTCTACAAAAAATACAAAAATTAAGTGAGCATGGTAGTGTGTGCCTGTAGTCCTAGCTACTTGGGAGGCTGAGGTGGATCATCTGACTCCAGGAAGGTCAAAGCTGCAGTGAGGGTGATCGCACCACTGCACTACAGCCTGGGTGACAGAGCAAGACCCTGTCTCAGAAAACAAACAAACAACAAACATAAACAAACAAAAAGCGTGCAATTAATTAGTAAGAATGTAAAACAGTTCCCGGGTAGTTCAGAGTGAAAAGCAAGCCTTTCCCCCACCTCCAGTTTCCTTCCAGAAGCCTCACTGTAAGTTCTTTCTATTCCCCCAGAGCTATCCTCTGCATAGACAAGCACACATAGTGCATATACATACTTATCTACAGCACACCATAGACGTTTTCACTTCTTTATAGAACTTGATTATTTTATATAATGTATGTATTGATCTGCTTTATTTTTATTATAATTAATTAAATAATCATCCATAGCATGGTCATTTCCTTTGCTGTATAATAAATAATGCTTCAGAGTGGGATGGGGAAACACCTCTTTCTCTCTGACTCCCAAAAGTTTCAGTTACTCAAAGGTAAAAAGAAGCCTACACTAAGGCCGGGCATGGTGGCTCACGCCTGTAATCCCTGCACTTTGGGAGGCCAAGGTGGGTGGATCACGAGGTCAACAGATCAAGACCATCCTGGCCAACATGGTAAAACTCCGTTTCTACTAAAAATACAAAAAAAAATTAGCCAGGCGTGGTGGTGCTTGCCTGTAGTCCCAGCTACTCAGGAGGCTGAGGTAGGAGAATTGCCTGAAACTGGAAAACGGCAGTTGCAGTGAGCCAGGATCGAACCACTGCACTCTGGCCTGGCAAAAGAGTGAGACTCTGTCTCAAAAAAAAAAAAAAAAAA